>JANEYF010002391.1:0-20109 GCA_029963845.1 Rhamnusium bicolor | reverse complement strand
CCAGCAGGTGATTTCTCATTATTGCTAGGCCTCGCCACCGGGAATCTCCAAGAGCAAGTTATACTGACCCGTTATTCTGAAGCAAGCTAGTTAAGAGGGTAAGTTTTACATACATTGTTATAAATTGTAACAGTTTATTGTTTCTCGTATTAGTTAATTTCGCGTACCCACTGTCCCACGGAACATTTTTGACAGGCCTACTAATAAGTCTGTCTGCAAACTGGTGTTTTGTTCCTGGATGCATAAATACAACTAATAATACTCCATCTAAAATATCTGTAATCGTATCAAAGCATATAATAAAACAGTTCTATGTGTGTTGTATACAAGGGTTTCAAAAATAGCATGCCAAACTTCTACAGGCTTTACTGTAGGCCAAAATAATCAAAAAATTCTTATGGACCGTAATGAACCGTGTCCAAGATGAGTTTTTTTTTTTTTTTTTTCCGGAAACTATTGGAGATAAATATGATAATAATGACATTTAGAAACAGTTGCCATTTCCGTGGATTTGGCTTGCATCCTAGGTTTTTTAATTTTTTCTCCAATAAGATCTGAAAAGAATATACTCGTATTTCTGGCAATACTTTGCACGCCCTGTATCTAGGAAATGGTTAATTTTTGGCACATGCCCATAAGAAATTTTTGCTTATTTTGGTCCATAGTATGTCCTACAGAAATTTGGCATACTATTTCTGAAACACCTTGTATACAACACACAGAACTGTCATTATGCTTATGAAATAAGTATACACCTAATAATATCTATGTATTCCATAAATACTATTTATTGATGATTACTTGTTATATGTTCCAAAATGCAATTTATACTGTTTATAAAACCATCAAGTTACACACCATAATATTGTGTACATTTGTCAAATCATGCGAATCGCCTTTTTGAAAATCTTCCATTTCTTTATCAGGTAATAAACAAACATTAGCCCTTTAGAATCATGTACCCGTAACATTCTAAATAATAGTACTATGGGTTTCGTTCTGCCAGCGTTGTACGTACAATGGACCTCTCGCCAACCGTTGAGCTGTGAGCGTATGACATAAGCCCAACCAGCAAGCGTTTTTTGATTCAAATAACTCAAGCAGCTTCTGCGGCTGCTGTTATGATTACGATTGTTTCATTTTCCAAATATGTAAATTGCAGATATTGGCAGTAGGCTCTAATGTACCATTTTAACTAATATTTTTGTGGACATGCCTATTATTATTTGATTGTTGTCGGAGTCAGCGTCGGCCACAAGCAGAAGCCAACGGAAACAAACGACGAGCGTACATTTACACGTATTCAGGCGAATACGTTCAAACAAATCATGCAATCCTAAGGCTGATGATACGTTATTGCGAAATGCGATGTTGTCAAGACTACATTTACAATAATATTTACATATTTTATGTAGTTATATGATAACATAATATTAACCAGCGCAAGCGTTATATACGTATAGTGAATTTTGTGTGTAGATACAAAACTCAAGTTTTTTTCTTAGGTATAAATAAATCTTAATATCTAAATTCTTGTATAATGACGTAAGTAATCATTTAGATAAAATTCATTATTAGAATCCGACCTCTCCGTATACTTAAAACCTAGGGCGGGAAGCCCTAGGGGGGCCTTCCCCGCCCCCTAAATCTGCCACTGTTCTGACGTATTTAATATTTATACTATTAGCTGAGTTCTGAATGGGGTTATAGAATAAGCTTTTTTTGCATACTATAATGGAAGCTAGTGGAGGTGAACTCACTTTATCATAAAGCACTGCATCTAACGCTCTTTACTGTGGGAGTTACGAATCGATATTCGATACGTTTGAACGATATCGACATTTGAGGCGTCGAACGTCTGAAACATGTTTCCTTAAAATTAATGCTAATTGGTTGAATTCAAATTTCCTGGCGCATGGTTACAACAGTAAACTGTTTGCTCACATTCGTGGCGCAAAAATATATCAATATCGGATTCACCTGGCGAAGTTGTACTTGACGAAGACGAGCCTCTAGACAACGACAATGGCATCTTGGTGGGCATTACTATGAAATCAGTGGAAATATATGTATTATCTAAATAACATCCACACGGGCTTTGACACATTAAACTCGTATCCATGTCAATACTGTTTTAAGAATGAATAAATCTTAATAAATATTCTATAGGGATATGTATATTACATACCAATTAAGTTACAATGAAGATTAAGAAGGGTCAACAAATCCAGTGGCCTTGAGAGGAACACATGCAGCACATATGAATGGGCCTCTTTGCCATCTAGTTCGGTCGCATAAAACCTGCCCCTAAATTTTAGATTAATTTTTGGACACCCTGTATAATATATAGATAGAAAGGTTAAAATACATCTACAGAAAGTAATGACGGAATTAGTTTTTATAGGTTCCAAAAATTAGAAATATAGCTGTCTCATGTATATACTAAGTTGTGTATTATTATTTGATACACTGTTATAACGAGTTTAATGACACAGTTAATGGTTTAAAACAAATAACTTGAACATAGGTATACATTTCGAGGGGGTACTATGGCAACTACACCCAGACAAATAAATATAGCAGCTGGGTCCAATTATTGTTTTAACTTCCATCACTATTGAAAGATTTCGTCTTTCTTAATTAGAATCTTATGGTATTATGATTTATGTGGAAATGCAGTTTATATGTCCATTTTTATTAAACACAGGACGAAGTCGTCCAATTTATCAGAAACACCATAAATGAATCGTGACTACTGGTTGTTTTTTTAAGATTATAATATTTTTAATTAAAAATTCTGATTTATTTTATAAAATTTATTTATATGTACATCAAAAAGCACAAGTCATTGGGTATGAGTATTTATTGTTGTTTTAATTATATAAATCTCGTTAATCGTTAGATTAAGATGATTAAATAAAATAGTTGGGAAATTTATTATGATAACGGCAAAATAAAATCACTATCAGCAGTTAATCGTGACAAATAATATTTTCAAAATCATCTGTTTTCAACATAACTATTAGTAGAGAAATCGATAGAATAGGAATTAAACCTTGTTCGCATTTTGACTTTCGTTTACTTATTCCTTAGGGGTGTGCATACTGTGCATGTAGAGCTTTAGCAAGGAGATCGGCGAGCAGTGGCGTATTAAGCGGAATAGCGTCTCCAAATGTTAGGGGCTCTCAAAATCAAAACCTTTGCGAAAAGAATGTTAATAATGTTCTATATTTATTGGAATATTAACTTTTCAAGGATGAATAAATACACGTGGAGGGCCGAAATCGCTCATGTACTATATTACCATCTGAGACACTTGTATGGAATAGACCAGACACCTGTGCAACTTTACGTCGAGGTATTGAGTTCTTTGCCGTATTTACTGAAACTACTTGTTCCCGGCTCGTCTCTTAAATGGCAACGGTGCAACATAAAACAAAATCAGACAACTCGTCAAATACATTTTCCATCTAGTTATCGTGCGACCAACAGTGCACATTGTGCGCGAAACGATGCCAAATTTCAGTCTTCCTTTAATGTACGTAAATACACATAGTGTATGTCATCGTGTTCTCAGCACTTCCTAGATAAACATCACCTTGAAAGAGAGGAAAAACAGAGTAAATATTGCGATCTCCAGTATTAGCTGCAAGTACTGTAAGCATGCTATTCGGCATCATAATTGAATTGTCATAATTGGCGCTCAAAACACCGCGATAAGGAAATTACACGAGTAATACGATTTATGATATTTCGAAGGACCTATTCGTACACTTAGTGCTTGTACTCACCAATCATTGAATTTAGCAGCTTCTTTGGATTTGCAGAATAGAGATCTGTAGACTGCACCTACCGGCCGGCACCATCATAACGACGATCGTCGTGGTCATTGCAATTCCCCACAAAGCCACCATCTGGCATTCATAACCATTCATATGTAACCTATTCTTTGTTACACCATCAGTTAACATACATTTTTACAATTTTGTTTTGTAGACATCACGGTCTTGTTTCGTAGACAACACAACTACATACCCAGAGCACAAGCTGTCTCGTTGTTACTTGCTATTTATTACACTCTCTTTAAATTAATCGAATTGCGCCGAAAACTGTTACTCGCACATGTACGTCACGCGCATCGTCCGATTGAAATGAAAAGGCGCGTTCACAATTGCGATGATCAAACACTAATAATAATTGGTGCACACGCAAAGAAGAAGCCTACGCTGCTCTCAGAAAAATAGACCTGTTTTGCCAAAAATTAACTAACTGGAGAAGGCTTTCTTGTTCCCTTCGTTTCTTTGAGCATTTACAGCCATTAATTTAGATTTATCAAATGCATATGACTGTATAGATCACAATATTTTATTAAATAAATTGGATAAATATGGAGTAAAAGGCAACCTCCTGCAGTGGTTCGGTCGTACCTTACAAATCGGTGTCAGAGAATAGTTATTACCAAAGAGAATGTTACGGTTAAATCAAATAATTTAGTTATTACCCTTGGAGTCCCCCAGGGCAGTATTTTAGGTCCTTTACTATTTATGGTTTTTGCTAGTGATCTTGCTATAAACTTCGATGAAAATAATGTCGCTATCGTTCAATATGCTGACGACACGAGTATGTTTGGAAGATATTAATCTCACAAGAACAAATAATGATCTGGTAGAACATACCAAATTCCTAGGAGTCCATATTTAGGCTACTTTAAGATGGGCAGTGCACATTACAAACACTACTACCACTGCTAAGAATTCGCTCAAAATATATAGATTTATCATATTCAAAAGTAGTTTATCATGTTAATTTTGAATTTGTCATCCGCTATGGCATTATTTTCTATGGGCAAAGTGCACACAGTCGAATTTTCACAATACAAAAAAAACCCTAAGATGCATACTAAAAATGCGTCAAAGGGAATCATGTCGTGGAAAATTCAAAGCAAATAAACTTGTAACTGTCACTGGCATCAAGAAATTTTACTTTTTACATTTAAGAATAGAAATTTTTTTCAGCGAATCTACCCTCAGACGCTTATAATTTATAATACAAGAAATTTTAATTACATATATCCCACACATAGATTGACACTATCGGAGAAAAATGTTTATTACAGTTGTATAAGGCTCTATATAATAAACTCCCCAATAGTATTAAAATTATCAATGTTTTCTCTCTTTAAAAATAAAATATTTAATTTATTAATATATCTTGAACCTTATACCTTGTTAAAGTACCTGAGCCAGTAATCTTTCTCATATCTGTGATAATAAAAGAAAGTCAAGTGTGATATAGAATTTAAGTATTGTTAGGCGTTATGTTAGAAAATACATTATGTAGATTTAAATGTTTTGTTTTTTAAACTAATGTTACTATTGGCTGTGCCGTCTATTTTTCTTAATGTTACTTAGACATATATAATGTATCTATTGTTGCATTATTTGGAAATAAAGAGTGTTTATTATTATTACTTTTTCGATTTCCCGACGCTGGACAGTCCTCCCGTGGCCTCCGACGCTTTACGGGAGTCGCGCCAGCACATTAACCACACCCACTCCCCACATCCCGCAAGGTTAGTGACTGTATATTCCAGAATCGTATGCCCTAAGCAGACGGGGAGAACTCAGAGTGACCGCCTTCTGCATTTGGCCTGCCAGCCACTCAGCTGATTTTTGGCAAGCCGGTATGGTCTTCAGTTCCGAGAGCAGCATAGGTTTTATCCTCCGAGTACACCGTATTAGGACGACCATTTTGACCGAGTAGCCTGGGTATAGCACTATATTTGGTCCGTTTCTCCTCTTCTTTCAAGATGATGTTTTTCTCCGCAGGTGCCGAGAACTCGATGACCATCAACTCAAGGTGATGTATACCTTGAGTTGATGGTCGAGGAGGATTATGTCAGACTTGTTGGTTTGGATTAGCCTGACAGTCGGGGACGAGTAGTTCCAGTAAATCCGGCATTTCTCGTTCTCGACAACGGACTCGATATCTCCGGGGACGTAAGGCAGCACGGGTGTCTGGTTTACCCCGTACGAATGCCTTAGATGGTAGTATAGCGCTCGTAACGCCGCGTTATGTCGGTGGATGTAGCCTGAAATCGCGTATACGGGGCATGCAGATAGTATGTGCATGAGCGATTCCGGCGCCTGACGGCAGGTCCTGCAGTTGATATCGGGAACCTCTACACGCCACACGCGGCTGCGGTAGACCAAGGTGTTGATAACACCATCTTGGAAGGCCATAATGAATCCCTCGGTCTCTGACTTAAGCCCGGCTGACCTTAGAAACGCGAATCTCAGCTTGATCGATAAACCCAGTGTTTCTATGTTCTTATAGAAGACACCATGCTGGGATTTATCGACGTGCTGCCGAAACAGATTTTCCTAATTCGGGCTTTCAAGCGATTTGGTTGAAGTTCAGTGATTGACTCTACATGAGCACCTTGCCGGCCACCTCGGCTGGTGTCGAATGCGAGACCGAGTTCATCTGCTGCTCTTTTTGCTGCCTTGAACAATCCTGCTCCCAATCCTACAGTTTTATGATGTTTTACAAGCCGCAAGAGGGGATCTGAGCTCCTGAGGATGTTACATGCCATACTCAGTACTGCTATGCCATGCGCACACTCCAGACTCAGGAATCCTTGGCCCCCCCGTTGACGTGGGAGGTACACACGAGGAACGGACGATCTAAGATGAATACTTCTGTGAATATTCATCATCTTGCGGGTATCACTGTCTAATTGGCGCAGCTCGTCTACTGTCCACTTCACTACTCCAATGGAGTACAGCAGGACCGGAACGGCAAGCATGTTAGTCGCAGACACCTTGTTTTTTCTCGAAAGTTTGTAAGACCAAATCTTTCGGAGACGGTGTCTGCACTTGCCGTGGAGAGGTTCTACATCGTGGATGTGCCTTTGTTGCACACCCAGATATGTATAGGTCTCTTCGGCATCCAGATGTTTTAGGATGCTTCCGTCTGTGAGCTGCGCATCTTCAGAGAATTCTCCGCATCGTCCTCCCTTGAGGTGGACGACTGCACATTTGTCCAATCCGAACTCCATACCAATTGCCCGCGTGTATTATTATTATTATTATTACTAACTGCAGGATGTGGGGAGTTGCTGTAGATAATTTGTTGGCTTGGGAAACTGAAAAGAAATCTTCACGTCCTTATTAATAAACGAAATACAACTTGGTAATAGGGGTCGACCGATATAGATTATTTTGTCATCGTCATCGATAATAATCATGATGAATTTTTTGAAAAAGTCACAAGAATACTAATAGCGGTTCCCCGTATTATTATTTTCTGTTTATTTTATTTAACATGAATCATATCTGCATCTGGACTTGCCTTTCAGTGGTTACCCTAAACACGCTAAATACGCAAAAATGCGTTTTCCCGGCGCATATGTTATTTAAGCAAATTCCTGCCGAAACATGAGAACTGGGCACTGTACACGGTGTATCATAAATCAGGCCCCATCCGCAAGATATGCGTTTATGAGAGTAAAGTAACTCGAAATGAAAGATTGAAAAAATTCTATTTCAGCCTTGTTATCGAGTTGTCAAAAATGCTGAGATAATATGGGATTTTGACAGTAAAATTAAAATTAGTTAATAATAATTTTGAACTTTATTATTTTATTTAAGATAAGCAATTAGAGAGTAACTTTAAATCCAGTAAAGAAGATGTTCAAATAATCCACCACAGGTTGCACAAGTAAAAAGAAAATCTTTAACTCTGCAGCATTTACTCATGTATTAATATTATTGCTTCTTGAATTAGAGGAAGTATGTACAGGGTCATCGCGCGAAAATGTCGTTTTTTGGAATGACTTGGTTATTTTTAAAGTTATCAAAAAGGTGTAGAGAGAGACCTTTGTTAATTAATTTTGTTCGCAGAATCCAAATTTTGAATTAAAAAAAAACAATTGCGCATCGCGTTTTAAGAAATTTGACATCTTAATTAGTTTTTTATAGAACACCCTGTATATTTTAAAGTAATTCGATTTTTCCTTATTTTTTCTGATTACTAAAATATCATACATGTCATGTTATCTCAAAAAGTTTTTGAGATATTTGGCTTTTGTTATTGGAAATGTTGTTAATCAGTGCAAATTAACAATACTTTCTTGGGTAAAGGTTGATTCGTCATTCCAAAGGATATTGTTTGTAAAGCCTGGATTACAATTCACGTTCTCCAACAACCATTTACAAAAGTCTAACCGAAGCTCTGTGTCACCATCATGTAACGCATGCACTTTCTGTGGACTAAATGGATGTATTCCATTTCTCCTTAAAATTCCATGCACCGAGTTATGAGAGAAACCTGATTGTGCCGCAATTTGTCGAGAGCTCATGGAAGGATCATCTTTGATGCTTACAAGAACTCATTCTTCATCTTGAATAGTATAAACCTCATATTTAACGATATTATGGATGTAATCTCTTCAAAAACTTTCGTCAAGTGTCGTGTATTTAAAAAAGTCTTCTCTCTGAATTTTTTAATTCTTCGTAGATGAAGATAATCCCTAGTCAACTTATCTCCAGCAATATTTAAATTGCAGATTTTTAGTAAAATCGGATTTTTTCCAAAATTCTAGTACTTAGTAGATTCCAACAGCTTTATTAACTTTAACCTAACAAAATAGCAATCAGTTGGATTTTCAATGGCAATGCTACCAACACGAACAACAACAGAGAAAATAATATCTAGGAGCCGTTAATATTTGAGGCTATCATGTTATCAATAATATTCCCTGGGATACACAATCACTAATATAAATACAGCCCGGTGTCACAGTGATACGTAAATTTCAAGACGGTTTTTACTACATGTCAGATATTTAATTTTATTTCTACATTTTTAACGTTTGGCAACCTATCTTAAAAGATAATGGCTACACCTCATAATTTTGTATGGGTATTCTGTGAGATTTATATTGTTACTACTTGTAATGGTAAGCTGCAAATTTCAGCTGGATACTAATTTTGACCGAGTTTGACCAACATTTTATCTATTTTTACTGAGCTATTTACGTTAACTAATCGCTTTCGCCATAAATAAGGGTTCTATGTTCGCTTGCCCTATAAATTGTGTGAAATAAATTATATTGTTACATCATATTTTATAACTTTTTACTATTAATGTTAAATATTTTAGGCGTTGACGTTTTCAGTTCCACATTCATTCTATCAGTAAAATAACTGTGATGTGAAATTAAAGATAAACATATAGTAAATAAAGAATTGCTGTCAAAAGGCTATTTAATTTCATATGTTTTCTCTCAAAATTAAAATCTTAGGTCATAGTTCAACACGAATTGCTCCGTAAAAAATTAATGAATTTATGTCTAATGTGAAAAGTATCGAGATTAGATTCGTTCACTCATTTTCTACGTAAAAAAAAAAAAGAAAAATCGAATAATTCATTTCCACCAAAACCACTAACAAAATGAGTGAACAAAAGGCATTGATTGAATTACTTAATATTTGGTAGGTTTAAGCAAAGTTTAACGACTCTGACAACATTTTAATCGAATAGAAACTGTCAGTGGAACATCTGAATTAAATATATATCCATAGAAAGTTCAGGTCCGTGTTATTGACGATATCTTTGCTATGGACTTCCAGTTGTGCTAAGTAACAACTATATACGTATCGATGTCAAGGTAAAGAAGCTCCACCGGGCTTTAAATGTGTGAAAACAAGGTATGTGTTAACAACGAGTCTATTTTCTGGCGAATATGCCGGGAAAAAATTATGTATTTGGTAGTACAACAATGATCTTTTAGATCATTGTTGTACTAAAAAATCTAGAACGCATGTTCACTGAAGTTTAATTACAATCAAATATCATACTCTCAACGGTTCACATAATTCCAAGAATTTGTAGATGAAGAGAATGTGTTCCGTATTATACTTATTTTCAGGCGAAGGTTCCGGGAAAAAATTATTATATTTGGTAGCTTATTTAAAAGATCAGTGTTGTATTTCTAAAAGTAAAGAAGTTATATTCACAAAATTTGAATACAACCAAATGTCATAGTCTCAACGATTCACATAATTCCAAGAATTTGTAGATTGCAGAGAGACTATTAGACGTTGATTATTTGTTATGTATGTATGTATATGTATGTATATGTATGTATATGTATAAATATGTATATGTATGAATATGTATATGTATGTATATGTATGTATATGCATGTATCTGTATGTATATGTATGTGTATGTATATATATGTATATGTATGTATATATATGTATATGTATGTATATGTATGTATATGCATATGTATATGTATGTATATATGTATATGTATGTATATGTATATGTATATATATGTATATGTATATATATATATATGTATATATATATGTATATATATATGTTTATATATATATATATATATATATATATATATATATATATATATATATATATATATATATATATATATATATATATATATATATATATATATATATATATATATATATATATATATATATATATATATATATATATATATATATATATATATATATATATATATATATATATATATATATATATATATATATATATATATATATATACATATTAGGGTAGAGCCAAAAAAAACTTTTAATTTTTTTTTCCTTAGATACCATGAAAATATTGTCAGAAATGACGAATAAAAAATTCTGATGAAGTTTGAGCTCTTAATATTAATATTAAGAGGTGACGATTTGTGATTTTTGATTTCCCATTTAAATAACACAGGAATTTTTTTTTAATTTTGTTTGAATTTTTAATGCGTTTGAACGAATAATTGTTTAGTGAAAACGAAAACTTATTCTTGTAGGGAATTTAACGATCTACAAAAAAGGTCTGATATGATTTTTTGCTAAGTCGACTCTTTCAAAAGTTATTCGAGGTTAAAGTCAACTCTAAATCGTAACAAATTATTTTTACAATTTTTATATTCTATCACAAAATAATGCCTTAAAATCATAAAATATCTTATTTTTCGATTAAAACTAATCGATATGTTTTTGGTAAAACAATAATATTTTTACAAAATATCGTAAGAAAAACCAATTTTATCATACCTAATGTAAAAAAAAAAAAAATCTGAACTTTACTTTATCTGAATAATGACTTGAAAAAAATATTTATTTCCTGAAAAAATAATAAGTGTCCTATTTCCACTTGACTATTAGATAATGTAAAATAATAAGAGCCGTATTTTCAATTATTTTGTGATAGAATATAAAAAATTGTAAAAATAATCTGTTACGATTTAATCGAAATATCTTCTCTTGATTTACAAAAAAATGTATTTTTAATTTTTATTGTTGAATTTTGTTGAATAAATCGAAAATGGTTACATATAGTCATAGAGATGTACGTACAAAAAATTTTCGTTTTTCAATTCTACATCACCTCGTCCAAAAATATAAAGGGTGTTCCATTTGAAAATTTGAGAAAATTCAGTTCAAATAGTTATAAATTTAAAAAGTATTTTCGGCCACCCTGTATACTTCTATGAAGTGAAAATGGCTGAGTGTTATCACACAGATATCTCACAACTGGTACAACATATATTTTTCTTAAAATCGATAATTGTGAATGTAGTGTTTTTTTTTAATATACACGTGTAAATGGCATAATTTCAACAAAAAAATCATTACACATCCAAATGGTTGGAAGAGAGTCAATAATAATACAGGAGTGGAAGGGAGGCCACAAAAGAGGATTCAAAAAAATGTCCTGATATACATGGCATTCCATTTAAAAAAATGTTAGTTGACCCTGTAGAATCGTCTTGGCTCACCCCCTGCATATTCGAAAATAATTTCCGGTTATAGACTTTTTGTCTAATTTATTTATGCTTTTAAATCAAGTTTATACCCTGTATATACACAATGCTAAAAATAAGAAAAATCTTGAATCAAGCTGAAATTTTTCCACAATTTTAATGATTAGTCCAAAAAACTGATATAGTTTGGTTTTGGTTCATCGGATTTGGCATAATTTAATTTTAAAATAAATATCCACAAATTTAATCTAGGCTTACTACTTACTTAAAAGTTACAATGGTAAAAATGTAAACTCAATATAATAAATGTGTCAATCATATTAGATCAAATTTCGATAATTATCAGAAAGAATGACATTTGGTATAGATAAATATGTACATATACATGAGATTACAAATCGCCGCGCCGTGCGTAGTCCTTTAGAATGTATTTTTCGCAAATATCTTTAAAACAAGTAATTGGGCTAAAATAAACGACCTTATTCTTTTATATACCTATAGTTAATATTCTTTTTCTACCCACCTGTACTAAATGTATGTAATATCCCAGTTTAAATACAAATCAGATTAATTCAACAAGAATTTTAATCAGCGATCCTAGAAATTTTTAAAATGAATTGGATATTGGATAGTTCGCAGTAGGTTATCATTAGTCTCAAATTTTCTCTTGGATGTTGGAACTTATTCCACGCGACTCAGTAATAGTAATGGATAATGCTAATTGTAACTCGAAAGAGAAAAATGAAAAAATACATGTGTTGGCGAAAAGTTGAAATTATTTATTGGCTTTCAGAAAAACAAATAGATTTTGGGAAAATATGATCAGGAAAGAACTATTAGCAAAGATAGTTTTTAATAAACAACGTTTTAAAAAATATATTATTCACGATATGGCAAAAAACCGTGGTAATACTATATTCAGCTACCACCATATCGCCTGAAGTTAATCTAATAAAATTAGTGTGGGCCCAAGTCAAAGGTTATGTGGTAAGAAGAAATGCTATAATCAAATTGAAAGATATTCAGGATCATTTTCAAGAAAAGATGTCAGTACATGGAGCATGTGAGAGAAGAGGCATAGAGCATACAATGAAAGTAGAACAGAATGTAGAGCCTCAATCAATAGAATCAATAATTATTGTATTAGGAGCGCATGATAGGATATTGAGGAATATACCGTGTCCCAAATTCGATGCTCACGATTGGGATCTCGGAAACAGTAAGAACTACAAGGGCTAACTGCAAACCCCTTTTGAAGTGTTCCAAAAAAAAAAATAAAATTTTGTGATTTCTCTTTTTGGCTGAAGCCAAGTAATCCTTAGTCAGACATATTTTAGACTTTTACATTATAAGAACACTTTATGGAGACTAATATTTTGGTTTAGAAACAAATGCTCGATAGTCTTTTGTTTTCGAGATATCCGAGGTAACTTTGGTTTTCTTATGGCAGCCATATTGTATTTTTCGTTTTTCATATTGCGCTTAAAAGAGCTTTCAAATTATGTATCACATGCCGATTAAAAATTGTTTTTCAAGGGACTAATTTAAGAAAGTTATCCATTGCTTAAAACAAAATAGTGGGTATGGAAAATTAAAATGTTGTTGTAAAGCCACAGACATGGGAGTTGCTTATTCAGACGGCGATTAATTATTATTTATGTACTTAAAATCTGCTGTAAATTGCTTTGTTTGTACAATTTTCTAAAAATGTCAATTTTTAGACGATCATTAAGGTTTTGTTTGTCGTAAAATGTTCAATAAAGTGTTTAAAATTTGAACAGAGAAATCCTCTTCATCAAGGGCATTGTTACATGCAAAGTAGTTAGTAATTAGTAAAATTTGAAAAATGCTTTTCTAAAAACGACCAAATTCACACATAACTTTCAATAAAATTTAGAATGCAACCACATAGAACAATTTTGGAAAAATTGTAAGCAGTTTGTCAAATTACGGAAATTGATAATAAAAGAGACCAGTATGATATTGATAACGTTAATAATATTCTTGAAGCTGTTAACAATAATCCTCGCATATCAGTGCGACAAATTGCAGGCGAAACAAATATCCCTAGGACAACTGTACACAAGACATTAAAACAAAAGAAATATTATCCATACAAACCTACGATTGTCCAAGGTTTAAACAATAATGATTTTTTGGTAGAAAATTTGATTTTTGTCGTTGGTTTAATCAGAAATTTTTAGATCGCCATTTAATTGGTCCATTCATTTTTCACAATAATTTAACGGTAGCAGCCACCTGAACGTCTAGAAAATTAAGTTTTACCCGAGAGGAGATAGTTTTTACAGAAAAGAAATAAACGAATTGGGTTCCAACAAGAAATAAACGAATTATGGTTCCAACAAGATGGCTGTCCTGCACATAATCTAATAATGTTGGACGGATATTGCAGGAAAAGGTTGGTAACCGCATAATTTCAAATAGGGGACCAGTATTGTGGCCTCCCCGCTCACCGGATATAACCCTTCGTGATTCTTATTTGTGGGGTACGGTGAAAAATGAAGTGTATGATTTTGAAAGCCCGGAAACTATCGATATTTTGGAAGACAGAGTTAGGGACGTCTTCGATACAATAAATACCAATACTCTTAGAAGAGTAATCAGCTCAGTTAGGCGTAGATGCAAAAAATGTATTCAGTTAAATGAGGTCATTTTGAACAGTTTTATTAAATCTTCTTACTTCATTACTATCATTTCTTCTATTATGTTAATTTGCTGTTATTAAAAAATTCTCTTCTCCATATCGATTATATTCAGTATTTTAACAGAAAATTAAAATTAACTTTTCTAAAATTAGTCCCTTGAAAAACAATTTTTCCTCGGCATGTGTTAGATCACTTGAAAAAGCGCAATCTGAAAACGAAAAATCCAATATGGCTGCCATAAGAAAAACAAAAGTTACCTCAGATATCTCGAAAACAAAAATATCGAACATTCGTTTCTACACCAATACATTAGTCTTCAAAAGTGTCCCAATAATGTAAAAGTCTAAAACCTCTCTATCCAAGGATTACTTGGCTGCAGTCAAAAAGAGGATTCACAAAATTTTCGTTTTTTTTTTTTTGAAAATCTCAAAAACGGTTTCAGTTAGCCCTGATTTCTTAACGGATTTGGAATCAGCATAAAATTTACTAAAACTTATCCCATTTAACCGACGTTGTAGCTCTTATGGTTTCCGAGATCGCAATGGTAAGTATCGAATTTGGGACATACGGTATTACAATACAATTTTAGTTCGTCCTAATAATTTTTTCATTTCACTTTTCATTTAATCATATTTTAGTTAGTTTTTGTTTTTCTTTGCCAAATTTTTTGTTTCTTTTTTGATCTTGGTGTCAGTAGTTGATTAAATAGGCTACAACAACCAAATGTCAAAATGGTCGAAATTCAAGATGGCGGACGCAATTGAAAATAAGTATTTTTGCGCTCATTCTTTTTAAATTGAAAGTTGTCAAAATGACAGAACTAACGACAGATTTCGAAAGAACATTTTAAGACTACAATGAGTTAAGTCTGTTCATTGATTTTGGAGATATAGCGAATTCAAAAAAAGGCCCACTTACCATTTTTAAGATCTAGAACAAAAAAAGCAAACTTTAATATTTCGCCTGCCATTTCCTTATTTCTCAATCTCTAAGAAATTGTAAACAAATTGCCGACATGTCAAAATACAAGACCCATTTTCTAATAGTACTTCTATTACTTAATCTTGTGACATCATGACAGCCAAACTGGCGCGCAATTCAAATCTTGCGCTCTTATTGAAACACCTTTTACTACTACATCTTAAATAATGACCATTAACAATACGAACCAGAGAAATAATTTATAAAAATCTTATCCAGGTAAATAATACGACGATATTGTAGAGAACATTTCACCAGAAATCCATAATTAGGTGGTAGGCACTACTGAAATTCGCGCTGTAAAACAAATACAATATTGAATCGTTAAAAAATATCAATAGTTTCAAACATTGAAGATTCAATTAATAAGGTAGATAAGCAAGTCTAGCACAACATACCCCTTGAATGAGCGTCTGCATATTCCAATAAACATAAAAAAATCTAATATGCCATTAAACAGGCTAAATAGAGAAATGCAGCACTATGTGCTACTTCGCTAATCGTTTGGTTATCAGTATGTGGCATCCACAAACTGTCACTTATTTTTATGGAACAAATAATTCGGTTAAGTGCTCAGTATTACTAGGATAAAGGTCTCCATGTAGCACTTCCACAGATGAGAGTCCTAACGCCGAACCTCACTTTCATGCAGGTAGGTTTGAATCATTCATTTCGGTTAATCGGTAACTTTAAGTAAAAGCAATAAGACAATAAAGAACGCTGAAGATGTAATAGTGTTCAATTTTTATAAGAAAATTGAAGATTCCAGCGAATAATTATTTCTGCCACCCAGCATGCGTGGTATATGTTATAACCAACTAAGTCCTTTTGAATACCAACAACTCAGTGATAGAAATGCTGTTGATCATGTACTTTTTCAGGGTGGTTTACTTGCGCATAAAGCGCAAACGACTTTGGCGTACCTGAGAAACGCCAATATCAATTTCATGGGGCCGGAAAGATGGCCGCCCTGCAGTCCTGAAGTAAATCCATTAGTAATCTAATGGATTTATTTCAGGCCATATTTTCTTCAAAGACTGCACAACAATTGCGAAAATCAATTTAATAATATTGAGGATCAACGACAAGGCTTAAACCGATATTGGAAGACCTGCCTCGAATTTCTATAGCGCGGGAGGAGAAGAGTTGTGGCTGCACAAGGAGATCACATTTAAGGTGTATGATGTAATAGACTTCATTACCTACTTATTAACTGATTCTTTAATGTGTAACGTCTATGGCCTGGGTAGCTGGTTTGGAGATATAATTATAGGTTCAGTTACTGTTAATGAATAAAAGTCGGAGCCTTGGTAAAATAAATGGTTTTATTCTATTTAACTGTGGTGAACATATCAGGGTATTTAAATAATTAAATAAATATTCTTCTTGACGGCAACATCAGAGAGATAGACGGTGCTATGGGCGGCTAGGCAAACGACCTCGCAGGGCTTCTGGATGCCGGCCCCGGTATTTAAGTACCGACGCTCTCCCAGCTCACCGCGCTGTAGAGGATGTCAGACCACATGGCTGCCGTGGACTCAGCTCCGTTATTGTTGTTACGACAAATCTACTGCAGGTCCTAGTATGTTCAGGCACAGCTTTCAGCGCACCGCGCTGTAAAAGATGTCTGTTTACACTATGTGCTCAGCAGGTTATTATCAGAAACGAGGAACGGCGGCATGTCCGAGCGAGTTCAGGCGCTTCTTTCAGCTCACCGCGCTGTAAAAGAGGTCTGTGTACCCACTGCCGTCTGCTGGATCCTGGGCTGCTTTTATAGTCGATCTCGGCTGGAATAGACGGGGCCACTCGTGCTGAAATGAATAGCAGGTTCCGGGCAAACGCAGCTTCATCCATCTCCTGTCTCTCTCGCTGGCCAGGTCGGGTTAGCTGCTGTCTTACAGTAATGAAAGGAAGGTTCATTACAAATGTTTGAAAATATTGATTTTTTTTTTCAGTGATTTAATAATAATAATACATTTGTTACAGGGCGAATTTCATTAATTCTACGCCTAATTATAGATTTCTGGTGAAATGTCCTCTCCCAAGTAACAATTTTAGTTTTAAAACGCTCTATAAGATATCCTCAAAGCTTATTTCTAAGACAACGTATAAACGTAAACAGTCTGAAAGAACTCCATAAAACTGACATAAAACCCTTATAAGAGTGTAGGGGCCCATCTAGAAAGGGCCTACATGCCTCATTTTAAAACTACTATTAAAACTTTCAAGTTTTAATGAATTGTCCAAATCTTTACTCGTAGAGTATCTGAAGAGTATTATAAAACCTATACTTGATTTAGAATAAGTGCTTTAAGCGACGTTTTGTATTTAGTGAAGTAAACATAAATACAAATAAATCTAGGTCTACACTCACTTGATCCACGCACGATATTGTCTATGGGCCTCATGCATAGTTATAAAAAGAACATATGGCGACAACTGAGAACGATTCAACTTATAGATCGACTACTTATAATGAAGCATTGGAACTCCTCATAGTGGACTAAAATTTTCAACGACGATATACTCCAGAGAAATAAAACTTCCTCTGCGGAATGAGGCCGAACAAGCTGAATTTTTCCAGAGACCTTCGTTTTGATGTTCTAATGAAGCACAAAAAAATCTCATATGCCTACCCTTGTGCGTCTTGAGATATCGAAGGTCAAAGGTCATGAGAATCGGTTTTTCGCGAAAATCTCGCTTCCGGTGCATCTGACGTCATAAGAACTTGTAACAAAACTTACGTAAAATAGTATTCTCTACAAAATTTTTCATATACATTTTTTTCGTTCGACCAACCGTTTTCGAGATATAGCATGATAAAGCAGGAGCGCGCATTCGTAATAGGTAATACTGTATTATACTGCAGAGCTATAAATATAAAAGCACTTTTCTTAATCTGTTAGACTGGAAAATTAAATTCCCATTATTAAAGCCGTTAAAAATTTGTTTATTTATAAAAAAATATATAATAAATAATTAATAACAAAAAATACATTCTTTTCCACACCACGCCTTATGTTTCCTTGCCTTCCCTCCTCGTCTTCGTCAGGTTCCACTAGCACCTCGATCAACACAATATCTTCGTCAGACGCTTCCTCTATATCTGTTGGCTCTATGTCTGTTGGCAAAACCTCTTCAGGCTCAAAGTCACTGAAGTCTTCGATGTTTTGCAACTCTGTTGACGGGTTGAGGCATGCCTGTCCGTGACACTGACCACAAACTTTGGAGCATGGCAGCCCGACTTTTCTACACCCGCACTGCGCACCACACCCCTTTTTACAATTACAGAATATTGTATTTAATAGTTCGTCTGGAGCAGGTGGCAGTAGTGTTGTTTTCGGCTGTAATATGTCGTTTTTAAATCCCAACCCGATTCTTCGGGTTGTAGATTTCCCTAGCTAAATCTGTACTTGGTAGTAGACCCGATAAATATACTGTCGAGCTGCTTCACTGGTAGGTGGAAGGGATGACAATTTAACAGGTCTATTAAGTCGTGTAGCCTTAATGAATTGGGTGTATCTAAATTTGTCAAGGTTCACTTCATCTTTTGGAGCACCATACATAGCTAACAGAAAACGCTTTCCATTCTGAAATACTTTATCTGGCGGGCAGTTTTCTGTCTTGAAATATTTGAGCCGAGTGAGTCAAATCGGGATGTTTCTCAAACGGCTGGTCGTACGAAAAAATGTATATGAACAATTTTGTAGAGAATACTATTTTACGTATGTTTTGTTATGGGTTCTTACGACGTCAGATGCACCGGAAGCGAGATTTTCGCGAAAAACCGATTTTTTATGACCTTTGACCTTCGATATCTCAAGACGCACAAGGGTAGGCATATGAGATTTTTTTTGTGCTTCATTGGAACATCAAAACGAAGGTTTCTGCAAAAATTCAAGCTTGTTCGGCCTCATTCCGCAGATCGCCTTTATTTTTACCTTATTTCCCTGGAGTAATATGTTTACAGTAAAACATGGGTTAGATGGTAGTTAAACATTCGTGCGCTCCCCAAAAACACAAATTTTAAAAAATGTATGGGTATTTTTTTCTCGGCAACTTAAAAATAAATAAATCGGTAGCATCCGGCGGTAATATGCTTCAGTGTTAGTCAATTATTTTTTAGAAAACATTTCCATTAGATACAAATTACATTTTTTTGTTCAATTTGTTCGTATAAACTCTATTAGTTTTGAACAATGCCACTTCAAACATGTTTTGTCTTAAAATGACTATTAAATTACCAATTGCTCTTTAAGTATGTCGATTTGTTCTTGTAAAAGTATATTTTAAGCCTCATTGGCCTTATATTGCTTGAAATTTGTAAGATTATCTTAAAACCCGTTTTAAACCATTTGAGCACATAACACAACTGCTTTAAAGTCTATAGAATTTATGGTGCCCGGATAACAATCTAAGAATTCAGGTTTTGTGTGTGTGTGTGTGTGTGTGTGTGTGTGTGTGTGTGTGTGTGTGCGTGCGTGCGTGCGTGTGCGTGTGCGTGTGTGTGTGTATACACATAAGCAACTTATTTACCAACTACTTTGTTGGACGATTGTAGATTGGTGAGCAGTGAATCTCAAACAGTAAAATGTTTCGTCCGAAAATATTTAAGTCGAGACTCGACTCGAGATGAACATCAGTTTATTCTGA
>JANEYF010002390.1:0-120871 GCA_029963845.1 Rhamnusium bicolor | reverse complement strand
CCACACTGTATGTGACAGCTACGCACAATCATTTTTCCATATCTTCAGAACCATTTGAAATATCTTTTCATTATAAATACTCGAATATTACAAGGCCAATTACATTTTCAGTGAAGATTTGGTTGAGTTTGACACACTGAATGTTTAATTTTTCCAGGGCAGTTTTATTTTAACCCACAAAATTTTTTTGGGTACGCCTATGATGTTTCTATGTTTTCTAGGTTCACGTCGTTTGCAAAATTTTTTTATTACTGTAATTTTTCGATATCTCTAGGGGCAACTTGGCAAAATGTAACAACACTGTGTTATATTAAAATGAAAAATATGGAATAATAGGAAATTTTAATTCACGTTTGATTTACACTTAATAATTGTCAGTTGTTTGATGTTGGTTGTTAGTTTAATTTATGACCATTGTCATTCTTTATTATTTTTCGCTATTACTCTACTCTCTCTTTTATTTTCAAGCTTCGTATTAAAACCTTCAAAGATCATAATTTATGATATTTGAAGGTTTCATAAATCATTGTAAAATTTTATTAATTGATCGAGCATCACAAACATAGTAAATTAAAAGTTAATTAAAATTTATTGTTATTCCATATTTTCCATTATACTTTAAATAAAATTTTGTAATTAAATAAGTAATTTATATTATCCTGTGTCTTAGAAACGCCTCTGTTGTCCTAAAATAAGTGCTGATAACTTTACTAAATAAATAAAAACAAGGTTCTAGCACAAATATTTTAATTTAATATATATATATATATATATATATATATATATATATATATATATATATATATATATATATATATACAATGTCATTCTGGTCGAAATTCAGTATGTATATTCTGCATTCATTAAAAATATTTCAGATAGTTGCTTTTATAAATTAAATTACATTTAATTAAATTTCTTGAATTTTCAGTTTAATGAATGATTGCAATCGTACTAACCGTTTGAAATGAAATATTACTGGCCTACAACCGAGATGTTAATGAAAAAGTTCATTTACATTTGTGGGTGCTCACTCTGCATTTTTCGATCATTTAGTTTTGAACAGGCCCATGCATTTTTAATGCATTGCTTTTAAATTCTAATGAATTATCCAAATAGTCTGTGCAGGGCTTTAATAAAATATTACACAAATATTTTACCTTTGTTGGTTATTTTTACTCGTATTAGTTATTAGTTGATATAAAATATGTAAAATATAATGAAATAGTAATTGAATTTTTATATTTGAATTATGATTTGGAATAAATAGATCTGTAGTTTTAAGTAGGTAGATTTATATATTTAAGTCGAAAATGTTATTATACTTCCCACTAAACATTTTTGTACAGAATGTTTCAGATATGTTTAGAAACTGAAAATGACCTACCTCAAAAATGTTTCAGATGAAATATTTCAAATGAGTCGAAAAGTAATCAGAATTTCATAACAGAGGGGCGTATTCCATATTTAATTAAGTATCTTTAAGTAGCTAAATATTTATATATTTATAATGCTAACATTTCCTTTGAAACATTTTTGTTAGTCACTTGTTTCTAAAACTTATCTGAAACATTTCTGACAAATGTGTGGGTTACTAAATTCGACAAGTATAAAAAGTAGCAATAAAATAATTTCTCATAAACTCTTGTTTTCTTTATTATTATTTTTTAATTAAGTAGTGAATAGCTTTATTCATTTCATTTTTTTCTATTTACAAATTTATTGTTATAAATGATTGCATTCAAAGGAAATCTTCCCCTTGTCAAATGCAGTACGTGGGCATTCATTTGATTAAGAAAAATTGTAAAGTAATTTTTATAGAACTCTGTTAAGCCAGTGGTAATTTATTTTCCGTAACCTCTTTCTCTTTAACACGTGGAGTGACGCATGACAAGCGCGACTACAACAACCGCATTGATAGGGAATTACACTAAACAGTGCAGAAGTTCTTCGATCATAAAAAAAGTCGAGCGAAATTTGCTCTTACTCAATCAGATGTCATAAATATCCAATGTTGACTGATCTACTTTATTCACACATTAGCAGAATGGGCATTTCCCACATATTTTTTTAATTTACTTATTCGATAGTATTTATAAATATGAGCTCACAGAATCTTTTCCTGATTTTTTTGAGCCCCTGGAAGGGATTTAAAAAAAATAACAAAGTATTGAATTTTAGTCTTATGACGTCATCCGACTAGGTTTGGCGCCAAATACAAGCAGTCAGCCAGTGAAAGCGAATACGGTACTGCAGTATTGCCAGTTTTACGTATTGTTACAAAGCGTAATTGGTGATGACTTATTCAGTTATAAATACAACTATAAATTCATGCACATAGATTTTTTTACCTTAGTACGAAGAGAAAATTTTATTTGTACCTGTTTTAAAACTGCGACATTTAAATATTAAAGAAAACCAGCAGAAATCGAATAAGTTAGGTTATGTTATAAATTTAATCTACGTTGCTGTTACGGAATTGGCGATTAGAACCAAATATTAATTAATTATTATAATCATTCTTATTTATTTTTATCTTTTACCTGATTATGATGATTTTATTTGAATAGTATTGGATCGTACATTTTATTAAAGAATCGTAAAAAATTTTACCGTGTTAAAAATAATTTAAATTATAAATGAATGAATGAATAACAATAGTAAATCAATAACAGAATCATTTTCTTCGCAATTCATTAAGTGGAATATAAATCTTAATAAAAACAATAAATTAAAATAGTCTTGAAAATGTTTGATATAACACAAAAAATTAAGGTACAAATTCACGAAATCGTTCAAAATCACAAATATTTTCAAAGAGTTTTCAACTACCAAAATAATACTTAAATAAAGAAAATATGTCAACACAGGTTCGGCCATATCACAGGGCGCACTATTTCATTTGTTGGTTAACTGGCGGCAATTTTAAATTCATCCAAACTTTTATAAATTTTTTTGGATTTAAATTTTTTTTAAATCCAATCACTTATGTATACTAATTATATAAATAGTGTAGAATTACATACAATAAAATGAAATCCAACTTTTAATATAGTGGGACATCCCCATTGTAATGACTCCGAATTTTGTAGTAGATTCTACAAAATTTGGAGTCATTACAATGGGGATGTCCCCATTTTCTTTTACTGTTTTATTAATAATCTTTAAATACAAAAGCAATTAAAAACGTCTTAAGTGTAAGTTGAGGACTCCAAAAGATAGTTTTGTTATCTCTTCTTCAAGGTGGATTTGTTTGCCGTTGAAATTTATAATGGTCATATCTACGTTCACTTGGATCTTGGCTCTGGTCCATCTAAACAGCGGGGCTCAAGGAGGCGTATTGATGATGGAGCTTGGCACGAAGTTACCTTTCGTCGAACCGGAAGAGATTCCAGGATAACTGTGGATGGTTTCCACACTGACTTCAAAACTATTGGTAAGTGTAATTATAATTACCTAAGATATTAATGTAATTAATATGAATCTACAGTATATAACATATTACAAAATACAGTTTTTTAATAAATGAAACGTTTGCACAAAAAGTTACCATGAGTTTCAGATACCGAATCCAATTTACCATTATCAAAATTAATTCGTTATCGAGAGTTAAAGTTTCTAGAAAAGCTGTAACTTTTTTTAATTAGGAAAGAATGCTCTCAGCCAGTGTGATCAAACTTTGGATTTTTATCTTTACTGGAAGTAGATATTTTTTGATGTAGTCTTTTTGGTCAACAAATTTGGCCAAATGGGTGAAAAGTTGGTCATCAATTTACAATTAGTCCAAATTTTTCATAAGTTTGCAATATCTCAACACTATCCTTTAGAGAGTTTGTGACAATTTGAACTCCTCTCTACGACTCTTCTTCTATATTTACTGGAGTAGAATACATCATGGTTTTTAAATCCCTCACAAAAAATAATTATGCGATATTATGTCCGGAGATCGCGGTGGCTAGTTTACTGGATGTAGGTGCAATATGAAGAGAATATTTTTCATTATAATAGAATTATTTGAAAAAATTTGAAATCTTTGGACGACAATTACTAATTTTTATCAAATAATAACCTTTATTTTTCTTCCCTCTAGGAATCGTCATAATTTAGGCTCTAAATTGGTGTAAGTATAACGGATTTCATTTTAAATGAATTGTGGCAAATTTAAATCATTTGGTCTCGTATGAAAGATATTAATCTGAAGCATTAAAATAATTTGCAAATAAACTAAGTTGCCTTGGGAAATAAATGAGAATCACATAATATTATCTGAACTGTCAGTTTTTAAACAACTAATTGATTGTTACGTTTACTATTTTAATATCCATTAAAAATTTACACACGAAACGAAAAAGTTGACATATTAATTTACGGCGAATTCCAAAAAATTCCAGAGCTGCTGCAATAAACTAGGGACAACTTTTCCCAAACAAAAGATACCCGCTGCAAAATTATTTCATAAGACTAGAAGCTCAATTTATAATAATTGACCTGGTAAATGATGAAAATGAAGGGGTAATTATAATCGAGGACTCTGAAGTAAATGTATCAGCCCACGCGGAAAT
Organism: Rhamnusium bicolor; assembly: GCA_029963845.1. Lineage (NCBI taxonomy): Eukaryota > Metazoa > Arthropoda > Insecta > Coleoptera > Cerambycidae > Rhamnusium > Rhamnusium bicolor. The sequence continues at coordinate 116,309 of JANEYF010002390.1, read as the reverse complement.
TGGTAATGGTGGTGGTTCCATCCGGAAAATTGGTGATAAATTAAATATTAGCTACGAATCTGCAAGAAGGATTTTAAAGAAATACAATTACAAAAACTTTAAATATCAATTAAATCAACATTTAGATGAAAACGATTTTGAAAGAAGAGTGACATTTTGTGACTGGGCTATAACTAACATTAGAAGAAATAATGATTTTGCCAGGCAAATACTATTTTCTGATGAATCAAAATCTGGGATTATTCAACCGGCAAAATACTAGATACTGTGCACAATAGAATTAACACCTCTTTAGAGAAGGAAACCAGCAAGACAGATTTGGTTTTAATGTTTGGTTGGGCATATTTGGTAATGTATTGTTATCTCCAATAGTTCTTGATGGTTAGTTGACTTTGGAGAGATATCTGGAATTTTTGACTAATATTAACAATGATTTTATAAATCAAGAGAGGTCAGAGATAGACGTTTTTTACAGCAGAATGGGGCCCACCTCAAAATGTCCGAATAGTTACCAACTATTTAATTGCGAATTTCGGGATTCAATGAATTGGTACAAATAGGCAAGTCAGGTGGCCTCCCAGGTAACCTGACATAACACCAATGAACTTCCATGTTTGGAGTTTTCTAAAAGATAGATTCTGCATTGTATAGTCAGGGAAAAACTAGAAGCACGAGTCAGATGACCTATAAATGAAATAACTCCACAACAGTTGGGTAATTGTTTGAGGGAATTCGTTAGAAGAATTAATTTATGCAGAATGAGGAGTGGCGTCATTTTGAATATTTAATGTAAATTCAAGGTATTTTTTTTATAATGTTAAAAAAGGGACACATTACATTTCTTATAACTTTGTCGAGGGGGATCTTCCTGTCTTTGTTTACAGTTACTGCCTAGACCAAAAATAGGTATTTATCTCCTTTCAAAATCATTCTCCAGTGTCGCACAATGGTACCTTCATGATTTTAAATTAAAAAAAAATATATGAATAGTTAAGTAAATTTATATTTCGAAACTTATAATACAAAGTGTGTTTCTTGAAGTTTTTTTTCAACTGTTTACGAAAAATGATGTCTAACAAGCCTTCGAAAAAAACATCTTTCCCTTTCGTAAAGTTTCTTGAAATATCCCCAAAATCTCTCGCCTAATATTCGCTCTAAGTTGTTTCAAGTATTGCGGCTTGTTTACATAAACCCTTTCTTTCAGATAACCCCAAAGAAAATAATCTGGAGTAGTGAGGTCTTCAGGGGATATCTCAAGAAACTTTACGAAAGGTCATGTAAGATGTGCTAAAAAAGAGCTCATATTTGTCATCGCGAAATGGGACATCATTTGTTAGACATCATTTTTCGTAAATAGTTGAAAAAAAAACTTCACAAAACACACTTTGTATTATGAGTTTCAAAATATAAATTTACTTAACTTTTCAAATACTTATTTTAATTTAAAATCGTGAAGGTAGGTACTTTTACGCCACACTATATAAATGTTGATTTAGTTGATATTCGGTTTTTGTGATTATGTTTTTTTGTGATTTGTTTTTATGAATAAATACGCATTTATTTCCAAAGACAACTAAGTTTATTTGCAAATTATTTTAATGCTTTAGATTATTATCTTTCATACGAAACCAAAATTTTAAATTTGCTACAATTCATTTATAATGATAGCCGTTATGTTTACACCAATTTAAAGCTTAAATTATGATAATTCCTATAGAGAAGGAAAATAGAAGTTACTATTTGAAAAAAAAGTAATTTTTCCCACTAGTATTTTAAAATTTTTCAAATTTCATTATACTGAAAAATATTCGCTTCATATTTCACCCAAATATCAAAAATAACCGTATATCCTACATGAATTAAAGAATTTTAATTATTAATTTTGAATTTCATCAATCAATAAATTTGAATTACCCAATATTTCAGTTTATTATCAAAAATCTTGATTTTTTATATATAATATTTCCTGCATAATCATAATATGTCAAAATATACAGGGTGTTCCATTTAAAAATTCTAAATTGATGACACTTCCGGTGAAATCGGAAGTGGTATTGATAATATATATTTATCAAAATAATCCCATTTACTCATCATACGTGAGTTTTAAATTTTAAAATTTTATTCCAATTTAAAAAAAAATGGCAAGCTGATACATGATCTCGTTGACACCCAGTATATGATCTGTTCCGCACCGTTCCTTACCTCACCCCTACCTGCCACCACTAGGATGGCGTAAACCTGTACCTGGAAGATCGTGGTGTACGATCCTAGAGCAAAACTCTCCCGTACTCCTCTACCTTCCACAGAGAGTCAAGGTGGGAAGTCAGTTTCTCTTTCTTTCCACTCCTCCCTACTGGGAAGAGTGAGAGTATATTTCTTTTTCAACCTTAGCTAGCCTTTGGCTTCTCTCACTTTTAGAGCAGAGATGGGGATTTCGCTCTTCGCCAGTCCAGTAATTGCGTGACCTTCAGCTCTACCTGAACATCGCCAGTTCCCAAAATTCCGCATTCCAGTTTTTAAATTTTCAAAAGTTGTGGAATTTATCTAACTAGTAGCTAATATCCTACAATATTTCGTTAACACTCTTTTATGGAATATAATTCCAAAGCTTCATTCCATGTGGTAAAATGCACAAAAACACCGATTGGAATAGTTATGAGCAATTTGCGAATATGTTTTTTATTACCTTTCTTTAATGATTAATGGAGATGCAATTAAATAATATAACAATTGATATATTATCCACCTAATATTGTTACTTTTAACATTGCTGAAAACTAGATAACTGAAATTTATAAACATCAAAATTTGTTTTAAAAGTATTACCTCAAATATATTAAAAACCGAAATTTAAAAATTAATCGTGTTTTCCGTTATCACTCTTAAATAAATTATTTTAATTTAGAAGCTTACAAATCTTAAATTAATTTATAAAACATTTTTATCCCATTAACATTTAACTAGTGTATCTTTTTTGTGTATTTTTTTAATGTAGAATAATATTCGGAAGTTATATTTCCTGAAAGAGTATAAATGGGAGTATTATGAAAATGTCTGAAATGTGTGAAAAGCATTCCCTACTCTCTTAAACAATCCCTTATAAATGAGATAGGAAGTAATTTGTTAGACAAAAAATGCGTCAATATTAATTGTATATACTTACCACTACAATTTTATTATCGTATCTATCAACATGTAGCATTTATACTGGAAAAGGTATAATTTAAACCCTATTTTAGGGGCCATAGCTCCCTTATGCAATGTTGCGGATATTTATTAGCTCATAAAAAAATTCCTATTATTTTTTGATAATAATCTATCATGTTGTGAAGTTTGATTTACTCGATCTAAATCATCCTCTAAATTATATTACACTTTAAAAAAAACAAATATTTTAATTAATGTAAGCAAATGCAAAAATGCATTATTGCTGCTATTAACCCTATGGCGTGACAACATTATTAACCCTACGACTTAATTTTGTATAGAAAATGCTCTTTATCAATTATCTATATGTTTTGATACCGATTTACATATAAGCCCATTTATTTCCTTAAACCTTGGGTAAACATTTGCACCTTGTTATAAACCCCACGTTTATTTTCATATCGTAAATCCATTATCATTTTCCGTTTTTCTCAGCATTTGCTATTGACATACGAAATTAAATTATCTCTTAAATGAAATCGATTTCAGGAAATCGTACGGTATCTCATCAAATCAATTCGAAGTATTTCCCAACAATATACCGTTCATTCAGATCAAAAAAGTACATTGTTCGGAGTGTTGTAATTTTAAGTAAAATTTAATATGGTGTACAATATACAGCGGCAATTTTGTAGTGCGTAATCTGTGTCGTCAACAAGCTCTGGGAATGTCTTAATTGAAAAATTAAGTTATAATAATTAGTTTATGAGCCTGAGTATACGGTTATACTATTAAACATATTATAGCTTTTATGTTGGTCAGAATGTACAGGGCCATCACGTAAAAATGTTCTTTTTTTAAAATAACTTGATTATTTTTGAAGTTATGAGAAAGGTGTAAAGACATTCTTGACTAATTTTTTGGCATAATACCAATTTTCAACCAAAAATCAATCACGTTTAATAAATACATCTTATTTGGTTTTTTTTTAATAAAACACCCTGTGTGTTTTAAAATATTTAGATTTTTCTCATTTTCTACATTTAGAACATACCAACAGGTATCATGTTATCTCAAATATTTTTTTAAATATTTGGATTGGTATTAAAATATCGTTAATAATTTTGTTAACCGTAGTTGTCTTTGAAAACAAAATAGATGTATTTGTTATATAAAGATGCAGATTACTTATCAAGTTAAATAAACCAAACATCTGTTTTTGGCCTTAAAATATATTTATAGCAGGAGAGATATGACTGATCTATTTACATTAAAATGACAAAAATGTGAATTTATTATTGTTCTTTTACTAGTCACTCTATATCTGCTCCTGAGTCACAGCTCCGGCAGATGGAAATGTCCGAGGGGATAGTTGTGTGTCACCTTTTTCGACCTCCCAGGTTTTTATTTGAATTGCGGCCAGTTTGGCTGTCATGATGTCACAAGATTATGACATGCCAGGTCGATAGGAGGCAGATGGGAGTTCGTAAACATGGAGCACTTCAAGATAAATCAACGCGTTCTGATTGTTAAACATTATTATCAACATGGTGAAAGTTTGATTGCTACGATTCGTAAAGTGCGTCCAATTTTCGGTCGAAATAATGTTCCTCAAAAATTCGAAAGTACCGATTTGGTTGTAGTGATGTGAAACACACGATACGAGCTCGTAGAATTCGTTCAGAGAAAAACATCAAGGCAGTTCGCAAGAGCGTGGCCGAGAGTCCAGGGACGTCGATACGTCATCGTGCACAAGAATTGGACATTACAACCGTCACTCTTCAGCGTATTCTCACTAAAGATTTGCATCTCCATGCCTACAAAGTCCAATTGAGTCAACAGCTTCTGCCAACAGACCATGCACAGCGAAGAGAGTTCACCAATTAGATCCTTGAACAACAAGAAGTGAATGCCGATTTTGCGGACAAAATCATTTTCAGTGATGAGGCCCATTTTCACCTCGATGGTTGTTAACCTCTTAACGTCCCATGTTCCTAAATTGGAACACTGAAGAGTAACCCCTAAAATACATTTTTAAATTTAGTTAAATGTCCATAATAAGCCACTGTTCCTAAGTGGAACCGTGAATAACATGCACAAAACTAACATCTGGCGCCATCTGTGTACTACTGGTAGAGGTAGAAAAAGAATTTCATCGTATCGTTTTATTTGCCACGTTGAGTGTTTCTGTGAAAGTTTTTTCGAATTTTACGTTAATATTAGAGAACAAGAAAAAACAGGTAGTAGTAGTGAAAGAATAGTTTCGAGCTAAATTTGATAAATATATAAATATTTTTTCATTATGAATTTGTAAACCAAAAATTCCCAATGTTCCAGATTAGGAACAACGGTCAATTTGTCAAAATTTTCCATAGTTCCTAATGTGGATCAACGGACAAACACTGTATAAAGTACCTTTAATAAAACCTTTTTTTGGGGTTAAATATGGCGAGTTTACCAAGCGATAGCGAGGATGAAGATGTTAGCGACTTTGAAGACGATTACGTATCAACTAGACCATCATCCAAGGATGTGTCTAGTAATAGCGAAGATGTTTCAAACTTCCGAATCTGAAGCTGAAGAACCGCTAAGTAATATAGTTGCTAAGGGAAAATAAAAATATCAATAGAATAAAGTAAAAGTGGGTGAAAATAATTTGCCTCTGCCACAGTTTACTTTACAAGACTTAGAAGATGAACCAGAGGAAGGAAGACCTATACATTACTTTCAAATGTTTTTGTCAAATGAACTACTAAGTATAATAACGGAACAGAGACTTATATGCTTGTCAGATTAATCTAAACAAACCTCTAAATGTCACACAATCGGAATTGGAAATTTTAATTGGAACTATTGTATATGTCCATTTTTGGCTTCCCGAGACATCGACTTTACTGGAGTTCCGCGTGTAGAATACCATAGGCTGCTATTTCTATATTTAGGAAAAGGTGGGAGCAAATAAAGAACCTCCATTTCAATAACAACGAGAACCTCCCGAAAGACCGAAATGACACAAATAGTGACAATTATTCAAACTAAGGCCTCTTCTAAATAATTTACACTAAAAGTTTGCAAACCAAGTAAAGCCACAAATGTTATGTATAGATGAGCAAATAGTGTCCTATAAAGGAATGTCTTCACTAATACAATACAACAACAAAAAAACGAATAAATAGGGTTACAAGGTATTTGTTTTATGCGATTAATGGCCTATATTTGAAGTTTATATTGGAAATATGCTGCCAGCGTCTTGGAAAGAAGATATAAGAGCTAGTGGAAACATATTACTTCGTTTAGCAACTATTATTCCATTTCAAAATTATTTCCTATTTTTTGACAATTGGTTTACTCCATTGAAACTTCTTACCAGTCTTTGTACAGACGGAATGTATTGTTTGGAAACTGTTAGAAAAGACAGAATTCATGGTCTAGTATTTTCCAATGACAAAGATATGAAAAAGAGGGGCAGAGGCACATATGAGGATTATGACGCTACGGTAGATGACGTAAAAATCTTTGTTTTGAAATGGTTTGACAACAAAAGCGTTTGTTTAGCAAGCATCTTCTGTTGATCACAACCAAATAATATTGTCCAAAGTTTTTATGGGAAAACAAAAGCCAAAATCGACATCCAGCGTCCAAACAATCTAATCATTTTATGGATGGAATCGATTTATTAGATAGACATATCATATCACAGAATAGGGCTGAAAAATCGAAAGTGGTATTTAAAAATTGTCTTTCATTTCATTGACATGGCTATAGTTACGGCTTGGATATGATACAAGACCGACATACTAAAAGCAGGAATAGAGAAAAAAGATATTTTAGATTCTCTCTGTTTTCATGCTGAGGTAACAGAAGGCCTCTGATTTTTAGGAAAGGGGAAATACAAGAAAAAGAGGAAGACCAAGTGGGTGTATTGAAAGAGACTTCGAAGAAAAAAGAAGCCAAACAAAGTCCATACCTAATATGACGTGCACACAGCCAAGATAGCTCACTTTCCATGTGAAAAGAAAGAAAGGCAAAGGTGCAAAAAAATCCGGCTACGGACTTAAAACTTACTTTTATTGTGGAAAATGTAACATATATTTATGTATCAGTAAGAAGAGAAATTGTTTTGTTGCTTTTCATTTATAATTTTTTGGAACTTTATTCCATAATAGGAACACTGAATTTTTTTTTTTTTTGTATAAAATAATAAACGTTTTGAGTGCTTAACAATTTATTTTTTGTACTAATTTTAACCACAATTTTCAAAAATGTCTTTATCAGGTTTTTCTAAATGCGAACCTTAAGAGGTTAATAGGCAAAACTGCCGCATTTGGGGCTCAAAAAATCCACGAATGATTCATGAGAAAACAATGCATCCAACACGTATCACTGTTTGGTGTCTTCTTCGAAGAGGAGGCAAGTAATGCGGTAACGGTGAATGGCGAACGTTATCGTGCTATGATAACTCAGTTTGTTGTGCCTCAATTGGAAGATACTGTTCTCGACGACATGTGGTTTCAGCAAGACGGTGCCACTTGCCATACCGCCCGTGAAACATTGATGGTCTTTCACGAATCTTTTTCTGGTCGTATCATCTCTCAGTTTGGTGACCAGAATTAGCCACCACGCTCTTGCGATTTAACACCTTTGGACTTTTGGCTGTGGGGTTTTCTGAAATCACAGATTTATGCCAATAAGTCCGTGACCACCGAAGCATTGAAGGCCGAAATTAGACGCTATATCAACAAAAAACGACCAGATGTATGCAACACCGTTATTCAAAATTTAGCCAAAAGAGTACGCATCTGCCAACAAATCCGTGACCAGACGTGTTGTTCCACACATAACTCCCAAATATCTACATTATAAATCAATAAATATTCCAATACTTTGCTACAGAAAACACTGTTTTATTGAACCTTGAAATATTGTGCTCTTATTGAAACACCCTTTATAAATTAATTTATTGTTTATGTAATAGATGTTATAATATGGAAGACAATATGACAATCAATTTGGACATACATATTAATAACAATAAATTTTAAAATAATATAGATTTATTGGGGTCAAAATAAAATAAAGAATGTTTAGTGCCATATCCCCAAAAAAACAACTATGCAGCTACGGACACGTGTTTCGGAGTTATTGCCCCTCATCAGCGTAGCGTAGCTAAAGAATTGGATCTAGGATGGGATAGATCAGGAACAAGAACTAAAACAAAGCTGGAAAGTACAGTACACAGTACTCAATTAGTGCCTTCATGTTCCCATGTGCCCAATTTGGGGCCTCGATGATCACAGTCGACACACAGAGCTCTATGTGTACTGCCCGTTTCCACCTGGCAAATACAAATAAAATAATATAGATTTATTGGGGTCAAAATAAAATAAAGAATGTTTAGTGCCATATCCCCAAAAAAACAACTATGCAGCTACGGACACGTGTTTCGGAGTTATTGCCCCTCATCAGCGTAGCGTAGCTAAATTGGGCACATGGGAACATGAAGGCACTAATTGAGTACTGTGTACTGTACTTTCCAGCTTTGTTTTAGTTCTTGTTCCTGATCTATCCCATCCTAGATCCAATTCTTTAGCTACGCTACGCTGATGAGGGGCAATAACTCCGAAACACGTGTCCGTAGCTGCATAGTTGTTTTTTTGGGGATATGGCACTAAACATTCTTTATTTTATTTTGACCCCAATAAATCTATATTATTTTATTTGTATTTGCCAGGTGGAAACGGGCAGTACACATAGAGCTCTGTGTGTCGACTGTGATCATCGAGGCCCCAAATTGGGCACATGAGAACATGAAGGCACTAATTGAGTACTGTGTACTGTACTTTCCAGCTTTGTTTTAGTTCTTGTTCCTGATCTATCCCATCCTAGATCCAATTCTTTAGCTACGCTACGCTGATGAGGGGCAATAACTCCGAAACACGTGTCCGTAGCTGCATAGTTGTTTTTTTGGGGATATGGCACTAAACATTCTTTATTATAAATTTTAAATATCGGCAACGTTTCTGTGGCAGCTCTCCATATTCGGGACTGCAATAACCAATACATTTAGCTTAGAATTTAAATAATTAATATAAATAACTGCAAACTGATTACTATTTTTGTACAGTACAGAAACATACGATTAAATATTGTAACAATGAGCAATAGTTATTTAAAATATAAAATATATAAATAAAACTTTGAAAAGAGTTTACCCAAATATTATATTGTTGTAAGGTCAATTATTAAGATAAACATATGGATTTCTTATTAGAAATTAAAAAAAATAATAATTAAAAACTTAAATGTCCAAAATATTTTAAAAACGTGCCTCCTACTTTTTATATTTTTTTATTAGTTTACAGCCTGAAAATGGTGAAAAGGTCACGAGACTAGTTGCCTGAACATATATTTTTCAAGGAGAGCGGACACTTTTTAATATTTTTCTAGAGAAATGTACCCTCATTAATACATATCTCACTTAAATTGGTTTTGATTATGTGTTAATTTTTATATAAATATATGCAGATACACCTTAAAGTCACCACCAAAGTCCATCTTTTCAGAATGAATAATTTAGGACTAAAACCATACCAAAGATAGCAAACGCAATCCGCATTCCGCATATCATTACAATTTAATTCTAAGACATGACTCGTGGTTTCATTTTAAATAATTCAATTTTGTCTGCTGCAGAGGGTTCGACAAGCCTCGAGTTGGATGGAAATATGTACGTGGGTGGTCTGGGTCCGCCTTTCTCAGAAATCCCTGTTCCTGCAGGTCTGTGGACCGCGGTCCTTCAACAAGGATTTGTAGGATGCTTTAAGGACCTCGTTATGAACAATGAAGCTGTAGATGTTGCTAGCTATGCCCGGGAGCAAGACTCTGGTAAGAAATACTCCTTTGAAATATTAAATTATAAGCCATGCTTTGAATACGGCTTTTGATTTGACTCAGGAAGTCACATTCTACATTAAAATCTGATGAAATGATAATATAAAGGCCTTTTCTTTACCTCAAAATGTTATATATTTTAAGTAACAATGAATAATAATAATAATATAAATATCGTATTTGAAACTGGGGCATCACATGGTGGTTGAGTTGAGATCAAAGAAACTTTTGAGATGTGGGGAATATTACTTTGAAATTAATGCTGGTAATACTCGAGAGGAACAAAGTATTATATTCTAGTGTAAGCTTTGCGTGTTTATACATATTTAAAATATTTTTTTTATAATTTAATCAATATTTTAAGGTTTCTCATATATTAAAATGATTTAATTTGGTTTCTTTTGATATATTTATAAAAAGATGGTTTTTTTGAGATGTATGAGAAAATTAAAAATAATATTTAGAAATGTGTTTTGATTTCATAGAAAAATAGTAAGTGTAAATTGAAATTCAAAAAATACTGTTTAAATTTGGGGTATTTCAAAAACGTTTTTTTCAATTAATCAAATACTATCGTATCATAAAAAAATTCACCGTACAGATCAGTGGCGCAGAATTTTTGGTGTGAAAAAGTTTAAAGCCACTGGAAATGTTCAGTGAGTTTTTCACCATTGAAATATTAGGTTATGGTGTTGTTCGTGTAATATATTTACAGGAAAAAAAATGTTGTGCTTTCGGGCTATAAGCTGTTTTATTAAATTAAATTGTTGTCAACGCCGACGTTTCCAAAAAAATTTATCATCTTCAAGGATACAATCAAGAACCTTATTTAAAAATAATTAAGTAGACGAAAATAAATTCTTACCTTAATTAAACAAAGTAAATTAATTCTTGACGTCATTTCCAAAAAATAACACAAAATATATATAGAAAACAGTTCTCCACGTAAATATACAAACATTAAACAATCCAAAGACACGAAGAAGGATTAAATTATTTATCAATACGATTTTTATTATTATTAGTTAAACATTTTTCTGCAATGATCTTTTTCTTTTTTTGTTCGTGACTGATATGGATGAAACTGTGTCATAATGTAATAATCATAAACATAATATTAAAGAAAAGCCAAATCCACAACAGGAAAAAAGAAAAAATAAACATTTTCCAAGAAACATGTAGAGTTTCTTCGCTCAGTACATTTTTGACAAGTCTAATCAATGAATTAACGGCGGAATTATTTTTTTTTACATACTTTATAGGATCTTTTGGAAGGAGAATAAGGATATATTTCCACCAGTCTTCGACGAACATCCGTGAAAACACAAACAGTTCCTTCTTTACTATACATTTTTATAATAACAAAAAACACAATTAATTAAACACCATGCAAAAGAAAAAGCTCACAAACAGAACGTAAACAAACATAGTAAACGAATAAACGTAAACACAAAAGCTGTGACAAAAGTGAGGTTGATTGATAACCAGTTAAAAAAGGCGACCGCACATGCGTATACAAATTTGGTTTGACGGGAAGGTTCTTTTCGTCTCTGTATAGCCAGGTACTCTGTGCTTTTGCTTTTATTTGTCTACGTATGTTCTTGTGTCAACATGAGGTAGTAGTAGCTACCAGTCCTGGACTCTGATCTAGTTTCCATACCCTGATATAACAGCTGTGGTCTTCGTATCATTAGAATATTTGGGTTAGTATTTGCGTTGCTGGGCTGTTCGAATAGCCTCGAATTATTAAAGCTCGAAAAATACATTCCGAATATTATTTTGTTGTTTATTATTCACGTTTAACCCAATGTTGAGAAAACGGCGATATGTTCTAAGAAAACGCGAGAATCTTGAGGTCTCCTTTTTGGAAATCGGAAACGGCTTATTCGATCAAAATTTTATAGAAGCATTATTTTCTTCAGAGTTCCATAGTCGATTTAGTAGTTTAGTATTTTTCTCAAGAATATCCGGTAGCATGCAACATGTTTCTAGAAAAAAGGTACGTAATCCCCAAACCTATGCCAGTGGCTCTCTGTTATTATTTTTAACTTGATCTGTAGATGTAGGTTTACATAAAAAGGTGTTGTGTGCCAAATTTTAAAAGGATAGCTTTTGTCTTCACTTGGATGTTAAATTGCTAACTTTTCTTTAATGAAACTTCTGCACTTTGTAGTATGGTGCATTTTTCGAATTATGTTTATGGAGGAAAATTATTTATATGTTCTCTACACGTTCCTGAAGTCTTTGCCTTGGAAACTGGACCACTCTGTATCGAAGCAAAAAAACGTTGTCTGAAGGTAACTTTTTATTTTGTTTCGCAATATAAAATAACTGAAAATTGGCCAATTGAACATGTTTTTATGACAGCGTGCAGATTAAATACTGCTAATACTTAGACAAAATATTCACAGTATTCTAATTAATAATATATAATATAATACCTACAATTAACTTACAAAAAACAATAGGCTAATATGCAGTTTAAGAAAAAATCCAAATAATATAGAATTACAATGGATAAACAAGTAGAATAATAAACTTATATAACTTATATCTGGTTCTGCTCAAATAAACTGTGTACCCAAGCGGATTATGTTCGTCAAGTTATCTTCAATTTCAAAGAAAAAGTTGAAGTACTATCTGCTTACTTGAAACAGGCAAAAAACTTGGCGCTTCACTTGAAGTCAAGTAAAACATAGCGTTCAAATACCTACAAGTAAGATTAGTTTTAGTCACTTCAACTCAGGCTTTTAAGAATCCTAACATCGCTTATGTGAAAGAACATTTTAGGTATGGCTAAGTTTTTATTAAAATAGTAAAGGAACACATTCTATACGCTTTAATAAAGTACTTTTTCTGTTCATGTAAAAAGAATCTTGAATTGAATAAATTAATTTCCTTAAAACCATTTGGACGATTAAAAAAATTAATTTCTGAGATTTAAGACGTTTTTCTTCATAGAGTTTCCTTGTGTGATTCTTTTTATTCAAGATTTTCTCAGTATTAATTAGGTAGAAATCTGAATAATTAAATCATATTTGTTGTTTGATTAAGCAAGAGGTCTCTAAAGGCCGCTTCTACACATATGTGAAAAATATGTTACCGGCTCCTTCGCCAAAATATTGAATATTTTTTGAAAATTACAAACGCAAAATTTCTTTCTTGATTAAAGTTTTATATACAATAAAAACACATTTTCATTACTTGTCAACATTAATAATTATGCTGGGCGACAAATATTCAATATTTTTTTGTACAGTTTTTGTTATATAGTTTTTGCATTTTCTACTATTTTTTTATTTTTTTATATATATATATATATATATATATATATATATATATATATATATATATATATATATATATATATATATATATATTTTTTTTTTTTTTATATATATATATTTATTATTTATTATATTATATTATATTATTATTATATTATATATATTATATCTATATATATTCAAGTTGTATTATGGCTTTGGCAGTGTGGCCATTTGCACCATTTCCTACTGTATTATTGATCGAAAATAACGCGCCAAAGAATACTCTCATTTTTGATGTTTAATATCAAACCTAGTCTGAAGATAAGTATATGGATATGGTTAAAAGGAAACAAATAAAATTAACATGAATTTTGTAGCTCTATATTTTGTGCTTTTTGGCTTGTTTTTGTATTCCACCTCTAAAGAATCTCAACAGTAGTCGGCTAGTATAGTGTATTTCCACTTTCCTTGGTAACGTTTCCATTGCAGATATGTCTTGTGGAAATCATTACATATTCATCACTGAATGAGCCGTAATTGTCCGGACAAAAATAGAGATGGGGAATGAACTCTCCAGACATATTGTATCTTCGATCTTGTTATGTCTTGAGAAGGTTTTCAACGGATAGACATTTACACATATTCTATTATTATCTACATTTCACGTAGACAATTGATTTTGACAGACAATGTAAACAATGTCGACTATAAATAGACATTGTAATATTCGATAATTTGAGATTATAGTTGGTTGATGATTGGCTTGCTTGATATCTGGCACACATAACCTCTTATTTACATATTTGTTTATTCTGGTTATGTGTCTATCACATCTTATCATATTTAAGGTATATTTTATTAATAAAATGTGGTTGGGCGGTGTAAAAATAGATGGTTTGACGAGTTAGGTGTACTTGGAAAATATGCAAGAGCAAAAAACAGTTAACAAATACCGCTTCTAGTTATAATCACACAGTTATGTGTAAAGTTATAATTTCTATGATAGATATAATAAGTCCTTACAGAAATTATTGCCAGCGTGGAAGAAAGCAAGAAGAATGAAATCCCTCGCAGCCAGCCTGCTTCTGACCTAGCTTCGGTGAGTCATCCGAGGTTGTATCTCATAGTCTATAATTAATAATCCCTTTTGTTTCGTTTCCTTTTCAATATTTGTACATTTATTTCACAATTTTTAGCAAAATATGTACAATTGAAATTTCCTGCATTGTCTGCATTGTCTACATGATCTATATTGTCTATGAGAATTGAAAATCATAAGTCTACAACATCCATTATCTACATGTAAACAATCGTGTATTTTAAATCATATAGACTACATGCCCACCATTGATTTTCAACTGTTTCCTCATAAGTTTCAGCTCTTCTGTTACTAAAGAACTCATTAGCTACTAGTTTAAATTCATTTCATGCGACTTTCTTCTCTTCTTGGAGACAAAAATAACTTATTTCATTTCCGCTTCGCTGAGTCTACGAAATTTTGTTTGCAGTTATTTGAAACCTAACCCATTTTTATCCAATACTTTCACAAAATGTTTCATTAACTCCAACTTGATGTAAAGTGGAGGTAGAATAATCTTCTCGACATCAACCAATAGCTCGTTTTGGATGTTTTTAGCTCCGGAATTTACTGATTGCCTTGAGGATCACTCCTTTCTTATATAATGCAGGCGGGTATCCCATTCACAGAGGAAGCAACAAAACTCTGTATTAAATTCTGTAGAACTAAGGCTATAATTTCCAACCCACCGCAGATTTGCTACCTATATTGGCATATGACTATTTCAAATGAATTGCATGTTCTTTAGGAATGGATGGCAAGATGTTGCCATTATAGAGTATAACAGCTTTTAAATTTAATTTAAAAGGGTCTATTAATAGTCTCTAGTCTTCAATTTTATGCTCAATATTAAGTGATTTCATTAAACTAGTTATGTTACTACAAACTACAAGATTCCGTTCCGTTCTAAAAACCTCATTACGGTTTTTTTTTCGATGTGGGTATACAGACACTTTTACATTTCCTTCTAGAAGGTTCTATTCGTATAATCTACAACTGAACGGTTCTGCTTTATTCAGTGGGAGATATGAGTCTCTGTTAAGGTCGTTTAGATCATTTTGCGTAATTCTGTGGGGTTCTTTATACAGATGAGGTCGCACAAAATCAAGACCAGCTTAAATTGAAAGTTGTGGTTCAGGAGAATAATACATGGACACATAACCTTTCTACTTTCAGGGCCGAAGCCGGGATGCGAACCCGAGAGTCGGCAGACAGCAAAATCAGCTATGTTTGTCACTTCGCTCACTGCACTTCCAAGCTACTTCTCCACAAGTATAATACAAATTGTCTGCAGTTTTAATGCACTTACGCGACACAGCCAATTACTCCCAATACTTAACAACAAAAACCATTAGGTACCGGCAGTAATGTAATGTAAACTGAGGGTAGACTGTAGGACTGGGCAAAATAATCGATTAATCGATCATTTGATTATTTCTTCTTATATAATCGATTAATCGATCATTTGATTAATCGATTAATCGATTATTTGATTAATCGATTAATAGATTATAATCGATTAATCGAAATAATCGATTATTTTTCGATAATCGATAATCGATTATGACTTTTGACAATCGCCCAGCCCTACATCCTCATTATCTATTTTTTTACTTAATACAATTATTATAGTATTATAGTCATATAAATAAACTGTATGTAAATAAAATTGAAAATAACCCTAAGATGAATCCTACAGCTCCGTAAATTAGGGGTGGGCAAGAGAATCTAATAATCAATTAAGGCTGGTTAAAATCGACTATAATCGATTAATCGCTTTTACGATTAATAGATTATAGCCGATTCTCGATTATACGATTATTTGACTAATCGATAATCAAATAATCGATTAATCAAATAATCGATCATTTGATTAATCGATTATTTGATTAATCGATTAATCGATCATTTGATTAATCGATTATTTGATTAATCGATTATTTGATTAATCGATTAATCGATTATAACTTTTGACAATCGCCCAGCCCTAGTAGACTGGCATGCCGATGTGTGAATTCAGGTAGCTGGACGTTTAAACGATGACTCATAGTGAATAATTGCCGCACACTTTCAGAATTCTCGAATTATCAAAGTGCCAAATTCACAAAATGAAGATACAAGAGCATTGAAAACCATACCCTAAAGTATTTTTAAAACTAGGGCAAATTAACGATTTTAAGGTCCATATTAGTATTAAACAAGATAAAACTTATAAAGAATGACTTTTACAAAAAATTTAATTAAAAAAAATATTATGTAGTTAAGTCGATCCAGAGACAAACTGTAAAATTTTCAGTAAACATATTTAGCTAATTTGAATTATACAACGAAAATAATATATCATTTTAGTGTTACCAGGTGTCAGAAATAAAAGTAAGCTCACTCTGTTTGACAATGCAATTTAAAATTAAAATGAACACTCGAACTTGCAAAATACATGATCGCATATAATTTATTTGCAATTAAAATTACTTAAACCTTAAATCAAAATGAAGTACAATCAGAATGGTTGTTCCAATTCGCAAATGCGGCAGTCCTAACTTAAATGGCAGTTAAAGCCGTAATTTTTATTGTGAAAAGTTACGTGGAATAAAGTTAAGTAGTTTTGGGTGCACCTCGAATATATTTATACGAATTATGTACATAGCAATCTGTATTGTAAATATTTAATGAGAGAATAAATCAAGAGAGCTTTACTGTTTTAATTACATTTCAAGTTTATGATTTATGAAAACTACTGACGAAATTAATTCAAAATTTAGCATTTTTTTACAGTATTAAGATTTTGTATGTGTATAAATTCTTAACAATTCTATTAATTATATTTTAGTTTTTTTTGCTATATAATTATGTTCATTTATTTAAAAATAAAAGAGTTGTTTCCCTGTATTCATTTATTAATTTCCATATGCATACATATCCTACATACAGAACCCAATTACAGGATACAACACGTAAATAAATTTAAGTAACATAAAACAAGACATAGAAAATCTAGCAACAATTAGTGTAAAAACAAAGGAAATAATAAATATTGATGTATGTAATAATAAATTAACACTAACTAACAATATGTTACACTATGTGAATTAAAATATTGCTAATCAACAATAACAATACGCAATAAGAATAAAAATGATATGATACTACACTATCCAAAATAAAATATTGCAATTCACTCACTCAACTCTTGGAACTTTAAAATGAATTTGGTTTCATATCTATAAAGAGCCCACTAAATGATTAACCACCTTTCACAAAAAAAATATAACTTATGCCGTCCTACATTTTGCAAGCTGGGAGAGATTGAGACGTGCGAGTAAAATATTGCTTTATATACCTCTTTCCGGATTTTGACCATCAAGTAGGTATACATCTGGTTTTACAAATCGTCGTTTTATTTTTTTCGAAAGACTAAATGTGTACATTATAAATTCCACATTGATGCATTTTCCAACAGCAATCTAACAAATAAAGCACTCTAAGCGTATACAAGCTACCAATTCGAGTAAGTCCAAACCTTTTATATACAGATGACGTAGTCAATTCGATATGGCTTATGAAAGATAATTTAGGATCAAAAACAACTCCAACATACTTTATATTATCTAGCGAGGTTAACTTCCTTATGAACGTCAACACATTACATTTTGTTGCATTTAATGGCAATATATTATTCGCACAACAGAGATTTATAATATCTATGTTGCCTGAAAAATGTCCACAGTCTGTCTAGACTTAATTTCATAAAAAAGTTTTAAATAGTCTGCACATAGTAGATAATGTAACCGAAGAAGATTAGATGTGATATCGTTGATGATCAAGACGAACAAAAATGGTCCCGATATCGAACCTTGTTGTACTCCTGACTTCTGCAAGAATTTATCAGACCTATATCCACGGTATTGAACATATTTCATGAATCCATGCTGCTCAAGCGATATCATATATACAGTTTGTCTCACCAGGAATTGCATCGATCGATATAGGGAAAAGTACGCACCAGAAAATTTTTTAAATTTAGGAATTTACTAACGGCAATGGGGTCAATCCAACTAAAATAATTACAAGCATCTGGCACTTCCGGTTATACCGGAAGTCGATACCAACTTTCTTATTTTAAATAGAATACCCTATATATTTTAGGGTTTCCAAAAAGGGTATATAATTTGGAGTCAAAAACGTGATACCCTATGCCTAAACCCAGCCGTTTTTGACAGGTGTAATGATTTACAATAACCTTTATAACTTTCTTCGTGTAAAAGATACTTATCTGCTTTTTGGCAAGGAGAAAGACCATAAGGTGAGCTACGCTATACAGTTTAAAGAAATAAAGTAATAGTATACCAAGTGTTCTATTTTTGACGTTACATTTTGTAAACTTCAAACCGCGAAAACTTGCTTAAGTCAAATAGGACATCCTGTATTTTTTTACATTAAGTTATGTGTAATATTCCTTTTTTTCTGATATAAGCGTTGTGGGGATTTAAATTACAACTTTTTGAAATATTTGCGATTTTCTTAGAAATTCAAGAATTTTTAGTAAAAATTTTATCAAATTAGCCATGATTAGAAACAAGCAGTAATGTCAGTCATTCTCTTATGTTAAAAAATGCCACTGCGTTTAAATTAGACCCACGAAGACTTTTTGAATTTGTTTATTATTTATGGAGAATGTGATAAAGTAATATCAAGAACTTGTAGTACATTTGTTACTACATATCCACGAAAACGGAAAATAATACTAAACACTGTAACATGCCTATTAATTGGATTAAAGACACTTTACATAAACTAAAATAGCTAAGATAAAATCAACTAAAAACATGATTCCATTTTAATTTAATAATTGTTCAAAATTTCGCCCTCGAACCACCACACATTTTTCGCACCTTTGGATTAGTTCTTCATAGGTAGCTCTTCTAATTGATTCCTGTGATAAGTTTTGAAATGCATTTCTTACTCTGCATACAATCTTCAATAGTTCGTAATAGGCTCGCATAAACTTTATTTTTAATAGTTCCCCAAACAAAATAATTTAAAATTGATATATTGGGCGAGCGATGAGGCCATAGGAAAGGTCCATTATTGGCGATCCATTGATCGTAAAAAAGTTTCTCGTAAAAAAATTATTTATCAAATACGCGTTATGTGAGGGAGCACCGTCGTGCTGATAAAAAATGTTTCTATGTTCGGCGAGAGATAAATTTTCTAAATAGTTATTCAAATTTTGTAAAATATTTAGATCTTTCACCTAAATAAAAAAAAGACAAAAACAAAAAATTAACTATACGTATTAGCAGAAGAAGAAATCTTTATAACTTACTGTTTTAATGTTCCTGATAAAATTCTGATGCCACCACTCTATCGTTTCTTATGGCACAGTAAACATTAAACTGCCAACTTTCTTGAAAATTTCTCTTCTGAACACATGAGGATTCGAGTAACTCCAATAATGCGAATTGTGTCGATTAAAAAGTCCATTTTTTGGTAAATTTAGCTTCATCTGACCATATAATATTTCCCAAATAAGAATCGTCGCCTACAGACCTTATTAGAATAAATTCATAAAAATTTACTCTTAGGAAATCTGTTTCTTTTAATCGTTGAACCATTTGGAATGAGAACGGTTGATATTTATGTTTAATTAAGATTCTATGAATTGAATCCTTGCATAGTCCAGATTCTAGAGCAGTTTGTCTTAATGACATCATTGGAAATGCATGAAAATATCCCAGAGTTGCTATTTCTACGTTTCCGTCATCAGCAATAGGCTTCCGCTTTAGAATTCTTGCCTTGACAGAGCCATAGTTTTTAAAATTATCCAGTATGCGTTTTAAAGTGTTTGGTGATGGTTTCCGTTTTTGTGGATATCTAGTAATGTACTACAAGTTCTTGTTATTACTTTATCACATTTGCCATAAATAATAAACAAATTTAAAAAGTCTTCGTGTGTGTAATTTAAACGCGGTGGCATTTTCTGACAACAGAATGACTGACATTACTGATTGTTTCTAATCATGTCAAATTTGATAAAATGTTTACTAGAATTTTTTTAATTTCTAAGAAAATCGCAAATATTTCAAAAGTTGTAAGTTAAACCCCATCAATGCTGATGTCAGAAAAAAAGGAATTTAATTATACATAACTTGATGTATCCATAAATTTGCATACAGGGAGAGTTCCGAATTAATCTGTGTCGCGCTGTGTCCAGAAGTTATTAGGTGCTAATTTTACATATTTAATATAATTAAACAATGTTTGTACCATAATAAACATTTGAAAATTGGATTTCTACAGAAACTTGTAGTTCCAACATGAATTGATAAAATTCAAAAATTGTATAATGTCGTATAAATGATGAAAACACCTTTCAATTGAAGTATCACTCAACCCACTCTGCTGATTAAAATTTGTCAGTTGAAGGACGTTGAGATAAGTGTTTTTTTAAATAGTATCACCACATTTGTTCCAACCGTTTATCTGAATCTCTTCGAAAAATAATAGGGCTTTTTTAGGTATATTATATGTATGTTACTGGTATTAAAAATAAATCGAAAATCATTTGAATTAAATTAATTATCTAAAATGAAGTGTTTAATTTTATATAGCAATAAAGTTCAAGGGTGCAATAACTCATGTTATTTCCTTTGTAAAAATACATATTTATTAGGTGATCTAGATAACTTTTTATTTATGTGCAAAAACTGTATCCAATTTCAACATTATTACTGGCAATGTTCGTTCCATTTTCAATTCACACGTTGATATTAGACTTGTTAATTTACAATTTTACCCCATTTCAGTTCCCATTGTAAAGCCATATGATGCTTTCACTAATAAACACAAAGCGCTAAAAGAGAACTTTCCTATGTCGGTTTCGTCGTGATGAATTAAAATGGTTTATGGAAAGATAAATAATTTGATTAATGACGTCAATACAAATTAGGTGTACGAGTTGATGGATTTCTAGCTCACCTTGAGACATCAGAAGTCAAAACAAACACTAAATCAATAAAACAGCCCTTTATAGGGCCGCTTCGAACATATCACGCGATATTACCTCATATACGATCAATAGCGTAGATTGTAAAAATATACTACTTGTCATGAAAAGTACAACACCCCGTAATGATGAATGTATTTCGATCAAGCCTTATACAGTTATTGTTAAGTTATAATTAAGGATTAAGTGATACAATTTTAAAGGGAATTGGTCAGATAAAAAAATATCAATAATGATTTACAACATTTCGTGGTCTTAGCCACACGCGAACTTATCTTGGTATACTTTGAATATGGTTATTGAACTGTTCTTTTTGGACCGTCCCAAGCAACTTGAATTTCGTGGAGTACGTTCAAGGTTATTGAGGATTTTGCAAATTATTCAATGTTCTTCCCATCATATACCACGTAAGATTAATGAAGGGGAGATCAAGGGACCTAGGAAGCCAAGAAAGCAGACGTACCAGAGAAAAATTATTGAGGTTTAGAGTGATGTTAGCAATATGTAAGCTGCATTATCTTGCTGAGAAAGGTGACTGATTACTCTTCGAATATAAAGAAGAACAATAAGTTCTAGTATGTCATCATGAATGATAGCAAGATGTCATATAACCTTGTATGAACACCAGTAGAGACCTGTTGTCATAACTGATGGCAGAAAAGATTACTGAATCTATTCATTGTAAAAATGAAGGTGTTAATGCTAACAGTAAATGCTCGTAGGCCAAAACACCTTATCCTCTGATATATGGACACAATAATTTGGATTATCCACAACATCATATCAACCATTTGCCGCATTTATTGTGATGATTCGATCTCCAAGCTAAACACCAAATATGAATGTAATCTTGCCGTTCTGTAGTCGGTCCCTAGTTCATGGATGTCTGCTTTCTTTAATCTATGCACATCTTCACATACTCGATTCATTTCTATTTACACGATTAGCAATTTTCCTAAAGAAGGATGCTGTAACACAATAATACGCCCTCTTTTAAATTCACTTAGCTGCTGGAAGTTTACTCATCATCTCACTAGCGACACAATTTAGCAATATTAGAAATAAAATGCTTCGATATACTGAACTTTCTAAAATAATTTTAAAAGTAAACGTTCAGATGAGAAAGAAATTAAAGAAGACAGACATATTTTGCATATTCTTGTCATTTCATCATTTCCAATGTAAAACTGAGATGCAAGGCTTGATAAAAACATATTTATTTTAATTCAGTATTGCATTATAGAGTAGTATATTTGAAACAGCAAATCCTCACTTTAATTTCAATTTCCTAACCTATCGTTACACTGCAATTAGTAAGATTTTCGTAAATTCAAATTTGTTTATTGATGGACTGCGAAGAACAATCTGCTTTACAGTAAAAAATTAGTGCTATAAAGACATTCGAAATAGGTATGTAAAAAATATACTAAGCCTAGAAAATAGATCTCGAGTCAACTTCTTTTGAATGTTCATTACTATCAGTTTACCAGGCATTGTCTCTCCCACAAACAGCAAAATTAAGGAAGTTGTTGACCTGTAATATTTCCCAAGTTTCTATTTTCATCCGGCCTCTAAGTTTTAATCCGTCAATGTTCCCGTGGTCAGAGTGCCCTTGCAATTAAATAGGCGTGTCCCTCGAGTAGTGCTATAAGTAAATCTGAATTTATTTTTCTAATCAAAATTAAATCATTAAATCGAGGTTAACCCTTCATTTTTTACCTTTTCTGACCTCTGTATTTCAGTGATTCCTACATAATCAAAATCAATAGCAATGTTATTCGCTAATTTATAGATATATATGAACGCAAAAAATCTCCCCTGGGTTTTGTTTTTAACTCTTCTTCATTCGTTTTTAAAAGAAAATTTCGTGGAGCAATGCAAAACATTGAAAACTACTGCGACGATTTATGAAAAAACTTTCAAGAACATGGTGATTTTGTCTACATGATTTAATTGTGAATTCACTAAAATCTCTATAAATTTTTTATCTCACAATCAGTAAAATTATGATTTTTAAAAATGTCTGTGTACGAGAGACAACAACAATAATTATCAACTAAACACTACAGGTACTACAACTCCCTGTATCCCAAAAGTAACGTTTTTGGGAGGGGCTACACAATCGACAACGGACACACATCCAGTATTCGAGTATGCTGGAATTAATTAGTGCCTCTAAAAAAATAAATTCTAGACCAAAAATTGAAAATGGGATATGGGAATAAGAGCCAAATGTCCTAACCGCTCGATCGTAAGATCATAAATATCATAAAGCAAAAGTAATTTAGTATTTTAATCGCAATGGAAAAAAACGTGTTCGTAATATCGTCATATTATTATTAATGTCAGTCTTTTTATTGTTATTTTCACGGAGATTGTTTAACAGAAATTACTTCATAAATGCGATACGTCACTTTAGCTTGCTAACCTAAAGAGCTTTATATGTTTTTAGTACATATCCCTTCATTCGTTACTACAGCTTCGTTGAACAGCGATTTTACTTTTTCAAGAAATAATAAATTAAATCAATATTATATTGGAAAGTATAGGTTGAAAGTTACTAAATGAAGACCTCAATATTCAATGTAATATGTAAAATTGAACCTGAGTTATAAACCTAGTGTGAAACATTCGAATTATGTGTAATTTTACATTATAAAACCTTGAAAAAAAAGTTACTTTTTAAAAATATAGAAATATAAATATGTTAAGACTTTTGTACATAATTTCTTTCTACATAAGGCGACAAAACAGTCAATAAGGAAACAACAAAGTCTGATTTGAAATGAAAAATTACTATTTCTTAAAACCTACTGAGTTTTCTATATTAGAAATCCTACTTTATGACAGTATATATTATTCCATACACACCAACATTTCTAATCATCGACATGGTTTTATGAGAGGTCGTTTAACTACAACAGATTAATGTACTGTGTAACTCAGTATATCTCCAAATCCTTATACAGGATGTTCCTTAAGTAATGTACCAAACGTATAATACTACCAAATATAAGAAAGATTTTAGTGGCCATCTTTATGCGACTGTTTTTCTTATTTTGGTTGGTACTATAAGCTCTCAACGTTTGGTACACTATTTCAGGGACACCTTGTATACATACATATACAGAGTGATTCAAGTGTAAATATAGAAACTATAGGAATCGATAGACCAGTGAAAAGTAAGTGCAGTTTACCTTATCACACATTTCGAAAAATGTTTAGTTTCCGAGATACAAGGTTTTTTCAAGAAATTTTCTTATCTCATAACTCATGCATGTTCCAATAAATTTATTTCGTATTTAGGGGTTGGTAATTTTAAACTAGAGCTGCAAAGATAATAAGAAATTTAGATAAAAAATATTTCCAGTGCCGAAGATACTGGGGATATGATCCCCTTTACTCAACAACGTCCATGAATTTTCACTTATTCTTCTTTAACGTAAACGATTTTCATTCAATATTTCAATTAACATTAACAATCGAAGAGCATGTTTATGTAAATGATTATATCACTATTTTATTAAGTTTTTAGTTTAAGGAGAAATATGTGAAATGCATATTTGTATATTTGCTTTAACAAGGAAATAGTTTTTCTGGAAAATCCATTGCCAAGTTGCTTTTAATTTCATGTTTAACATAACATAATTTTTTACAATAAAAATTCCCCTTTTTTTGTATTAGGGGAATGACCCCTGTTAATAATCAAATTTCCGCAGCCATAAAAAATGACTACAATAATTTGATAAAGTGGGTTGTGAGGAAATTTAATTTCCTTAACACTTTTAGAGCACAGCTAATATAGGATCCTTACTCTAAACATAAGAATTTCAAGAATGAAAGAAAGGAAATTTTCTATTGACAACGAATAATTTGCATTACAAATGTCTGAAATTAGCATATTTATTATTATTTACTTCTCGTATTGTCTTTTAAGTGTATTAGCCACTCAACGCCCTTAAAAGCGCATGTTTTACAGAATATTTTACATTTTCGTAACAGAGGAACAGTATTCCTACGCTGATGTACAAAATAAGAATATGCAAAACAATTTATTTTTATCTTCTGTAATTATAAATCAATGACGGAGAAATCGAAAAGAAGACAGCAATAAGAATGATGCTGTCTTTTACAGAAACCCAGCTGAACACTAACGAAGAAAATATACATCACAGTGGTATTAACTAGTAGGTACGAATCAAAATCATCTACCGTCCCTGCTCAAATCACTTCGCATTATTTGAATTTGAATTTTTTTTTGTTTAATATTATACTCGTATATGTGTAGGCAATGTGGCTATACAGCCACACATGCTGACCTTGTTCATTAGTTGTTATTTAAAGCTTAGAGAGATTTAAATCAATTTAATGATTGAGAAAATGTCATGAGCACAGTAATTCAAAATACCAAATATTTGTCAAACATCTAGTCAAACGTACTTGAAGTAAGTTGTAAGTAACATATTTCAAATATCTGAGGTTATTTTAAATATTTTAAACTACTTCAAATCATTTGACGTATGTCATGTATTTTAAAGTACTTTAAGAACGTACTTTAAAGTATTTCAAACACCCTAAGGTATTTCAAGTAAGCTAAAAGTATTTCAAATAATTGAAAAAATATTAATAAATTCGAAAATAGCATTGTGCGTCTAATAATTTGGCCAGGGATGAGAAGAAAGTGCTACAAAATCTTGCTAGGCCAAATGCTGGATACTACAAAAAAATAATGAATCAGCTGAAAAAATGGGAAATTATCACGAAGAGAATCGATTTAGAGGTATATGCAAAAAAAAGACCACTTGATAAATAAAACTTAAATTCAATCTATAAGTTGGAAAACCTAATTATACCTGAATGACAGTTGCAGATAATAAAATGATAGAAATGGAATTACAAAAACGAGATGGAGACACTGAGTTAGGAGCAAAAAATTGAAAAAGAATCAGAAAAATATACATCATGGAAACAGAAACCGATGATGAAAATGAATCAGTATAATCAGCAACTAGAATGGCTTAACTCTACATAATTAAAAAAAAATAATTCTATTATAGCTTACCCTCACCTTTTACTTCTTCACAAATAAAGTGCTATAGATATTGTCCTCCCAGTAACAACATGTGTTCTAATTATGTGGAATGTGATCCGATATGAAGGATTATTAATGAGGGAATGTAGCCTGTCATGCTTCGGCATATTATTAAATAATGGAACATATAATTCATAAATACAAATATGTATATGGACAACAACATTTTTTAAAAGCAACTCTACAAGTTTTGAACATAACAGATTGTGACGATCATCCTTCCTCTTGTCCCTTGTCTATCTGGACAAGAGGGGAAGTGTCACTTTAACACTCTATGATACAGCTGTACTTTGACCTTTTTGTTTCGGTACGATGTCGAGCACCAGTTCCTGTTTTAAAGTGTAGGAACACCACTTTATTATATCAGCGGTATGATAGAAACTGGGATAACTTAGTGAAGATAGGGTATGTCCAGGTGTCGGTGAGTATGGTTGTCCATTTCGTGGGCAATTTTACCTTTCAAAAATGATTCTTGGTTTATAACCAGATTTAGTACTTATACCCTTGCTTTCAATAAAAGTCAGAAATTTAACTTCACTTACTCTATTTTATTTATGACAGCCTCACAACAACAAAACGAAATATAAAAAATCGAATAACAGTTATGTTATTATGCACGTCAATATTTACCTATATTTTCAACCCAGGAACCAAGCAAGAGGTTATAATAATGCAAAAGCGGTGACCAGTTATATCAAGCACAGCTAAGTTATGGAAATTACTACGGTACTACTATCAGCAGGCAATATTCAAATGTTTACCACAAGCATCTACAAAAGCAAACAAGCGGTAATTAAAAAAAAAGCAGTTCAGACAGCTACTACTACTGGTATTTTCAGCCAGCGGTTAATGACTATAGTCACTAATGCTTAAGGCGGTATTACGGCAGGCGGTCGGTGCAGCAGGCATATTCAGTGGTAATCGATTACGGAGTACAATTGCAGGAGGTCAGTCCAGTGGCAGGCGGTATATATGACTGTCTAATCGCGAGCGTGCTATATCTTAGATTAGCAACTGATGTCCCTTAGTAGGCTTGAGTGACTACGTGGGTCAGAAGAAACGACTAATACATTACATCCCGGGGCATTTTGTAAGATTTCAACCTAAGATTGTGTACTTGAAACCTCTCTTATGCCGCGGCGTGTGTACTTGATAAAGCTCCAACCAAAGATCATAGACTTACGACCTAACCGGTACTTTAAATAATGGCTGAGATAGGATTTCAACCTAAGATCATGGACTTAAAATCCTATCTTTACGTCTACAATAAATAATGATAACCAGCTAGTCTCGATGCTAATCTAATTATACAGTACTGAGGTTTTCAGTTGACTAACTCGTCTCTTAGGGTAAACTGTCTCTTAAATTGACTAGACCAGAGATATGCATGAGTATTTTAAAATGTAGGTATTAATTTAGATGAAAGTGTTAGGGTACCACATCGACTTTGAGCCTGTCTATTTTACAACTTATAGTGAGTGAGTAGTGGTGTCGAACGGATCGGATAATATAATACAATCGGGGCCACTCTATGAGATTCCAATCATAGACTTAAAACTTCACTAGTACCGTGTCGCGTGTACCGGGTAAAGTCATAACCTAAGATCATGGACTTAAACTGTACTGGTATTTCAGTGAACTATGACTGAGATGGGACTCCAACTCAAAATCATAGACTTAGAATGCTATCCTTACGTCTACAATAAATAATGACAACCGAATACTCCCGATGCTCGTCGTTGAATAGATAACCCGAGTTTATTAGTGAGACGCGAGGTTTCCTGAATATCTCTGGCCGACCAGAACCGTAGGTATTGGTAGGCAATTGACAGATAAGATAATACAGCAGGAATTCGGACAAAATCGGTAAATGACGGAAATACAAATAAAAACAGTAAACGGTAAAAGTAATTCTTACCATTACCTGGTTGTGGCAAAGAACACTGGATATTTGGAGTTGAGTGCTGCTAAGTGGAGCACTGATTGGAGAACTCCTTGCGTTTTAATTAATACCCAAATTCTGTCGAAAAAAGTGGCGGGGATCTGCGCGACGCGTGAGGTTATCAGCTAGCTCGGCGCATCGTACTTAAACAAATTCTCTGCGTTAAGTCATATAAACAAATGTTTATAAAATATTCCAGGAATCGCTTTCTCATAATTTTAAAGCTATATTTCCGAAAAGAAATAATTTAAAACGGCCATATACTAATATTTAAAATAAATCGTCTAATTACTTATTCGGTAAATTATTAAAACAAATAGAAATGTATTTCTTTTCCATAAATAAATGATTTCATCTTGATTTAAAATTAAATTAAACTACTTTCCTCTTACTTGATTAAGTACAAACACAATAATCGATTTATCATTAGAATAATAAAACAATCTAAGATTACCCTGAAGTGAAACCGGTTTGAAACAATTATGTTTGAGAAATAATTATTATTCCAAATAAATTTAACTTTGATTTAAAACGGTTTTTAAAAACAGTTTTTAAAATAAAAATTAATACCAGTTATCGTACACAGAGTGTACCAAAGTAAAGGAAAAACCCACTTAGGTCTGATAACAATAGAAAACCATTAACGGAAGAATCACTTCGTTACAAGATACATCTTTATGTATATTTCTGCACAATACCTTGGTCTTTGTAGAGAAATATTATTTTTTTTATGTAGTCACATAGACTCAAGGCGCTACCAGCACCATGACCCTTTTAGGGGAAATTTTTTTCAAAAATGTGTGGGAAAAAAGTACAACATTTTTAATTCTAGAAAGACGGTAGATAAATTCCAATATGTATTTATGTGGCCATTATATATTGAAAAGATAACAGAAGATGTATTTGAAACTCATTGTATTCCACTTGTTTTCTAAATTAGTAGCAGAAGTACCTTATTTATATATACAGAGTGGTCCTTAACTAAAGGGACACAGTCACAGAGCAATAGTGGATTCCAGACATTAAAATATTACGATTCTGCCACACCTTAGTCCAAAAAAAGGATATTAAAAGAGAAACAGGACGCTAAATTCGAAATTTTAATTTTAATTTTTTGCCGTAATTTAAACGGTTTTGAGAATATTAAACCAAAAATTGGTACACGGTTATCATATAATAATTCGTCCCCAATTTTAAGTTAGTTCCTATAGAACACCACGTGTGCTGCAATCAATATCTTAATCAAGTCTCAACTTTTTATTCTTAAATATTTGGCAGTTCAATTTATAAACTTGCGTGGCTTCACCATTTTCAAATAAAAAAGTATCGTTTGAATGTTATTAAATTTAACCGTTTTAGAGATATTTACAATTTTAAGTATTCAATATAATTCTTTAATCATGTTAATTTGAGATCATTGTACACAGTAGACTTTGGATTAAAATTAAGATATATTGATTAAATAAAAGACTGATTTCTTGTTAAAAACTAACAGTAACTGTCTGTAGTTTTTACATGCTACTACGTAGAAAATGCCGCGATAAAACTTCTTCTCTAAGGAAGAAATGCGAGGTATCGTATGCATTTACACTTATATGAATTTTATTGAACGCAAGACAGCTTGCAGTTATTTATAAAGGTATCTGAACAATTGGCTCATTATATCTCATCCCCCAAAAAAAATTTTCTACTAATTCTCAAACCGATATTTTCAAAATGAATTATGACAAAAAATTAAAATTAAATTTTCGAATTTTGCACCCTATTTCACTTTTAATATAAAATTTTAGACTAAGATGAGTTTGACCAAATCATAATATTTTGATGTCCAGAATCCACTGTTGCTCTGTGTCCTATTACTTTAGGACAACCCTGTATATTTATAACCAATAACGTTTATGCTTTTTCATATTTTATCTACACATAATCCTAAATTTGTTTTCTAAACCTAGCATCCTAAAATACCTAATACGGTCCTTCGTAGTTGAAATATTCCTTGTAACGATTATTCGTTAATCTCAGCAGTTGAATGATTCTATTTCTAAGTCTATGTACCTACCTCACCGAAGTAATAAAGCGTGAAATCCATAAGCTAGAGTTAGGGCGTACAAAAGTTAACTGAACATTTTCTGTTTCTTCACGTCGACGTCGCCGCCTTACCCACCTCCATCCATCATGAGTACGTAAATAAAACCCATGCCGTTTACAGACAGCCTGTATATGATCCCTTTCGTCGTATCATTTTCCCTATTTATTACTGTAGTGGACAAAGAAAAGTTAACGTATAAGGGCACATTATTTAATACATCTATTGATGACCATTTTTTGACCTGCTAAATCAAACTAATCATTTGGGATTGCGGTGAAAAAAATATAATATACTGTATATATGAACAATGAAAAACCTTCTTTTTATTGTGTTTTCATTAATTTAAAAATTAAATCACAAACACCAATAGAACTTATGTCTAAAGTTATTTATAGCATTCCGTGTAGCAATTGTAACAAGGTATATATAGGTCAAACCAAAAGATATATAAAGAAAAGAATATATGAACATAGAAATGACGTAACTCCACATAATTTACAAAAAAAATGTAATTAATGAAACGGCATTAGTTACTCACACCAAAGAGAGGCATAACTTTGACATTGAAAATTTAGAAATAATTGGTTAACAAAACAGTTTAAAAAAAAAGAATTGTTAATGAAATGCTCGCCATAAAAAAGAAAAATTCAGTTAATAAAATAACAGATATTGAAAATTTAAATTTAGCCTACCATAATATTATAAACATAGTACTTACTATAATAATTATTTTCTTACGTATTTAAAAAAACAAAAAGTGCACACGTATTAGAAGATAAAAACCACAATAACAAAAAGAATTGTTATTAAAAATATAAAAGAAAGACAGACAACAGATAATAATCCACTATAATTTGCTGTGTATCGTTGATAAAGTAAAGACCGTTTATGTGTTTAATGTTATATTTACCTCGACCCATGTTTTGTACCATCTTTTGTTTGTTTAATTTATTACTGATTATGAACAAGAAAAACACAATTTGATTGTAAATTTTTATTTGGTTTAAATATTCGTACTATAATTAAGTGCATATTAATACATAATTTACAATAACATTAATAGTTCAAACAATTTTACCAAATCAATAAATAAACATAAAATACATTTTCATCATGATTTTAATCTATAATATTATCCTGGAATGAGTGGGAACCTTTGATGTGAAGATAACACTGACATAGTTTTCCACGAAACACCAAAACACTATAGTGCACTCGACGAGCGTTTCGCCAACCAAGTTGGCATCATCTGGAGATGATTAAAACTAAACGTATGCTAACAATCTACTCTATTTATACCTAAACTATTGTCGTGATTTACCGGACCGTCAGGGTTCTATGAAGCGTGACCCACTAACCAATAAAACGGGCTATTTGGGATAGGCCCTCTGTCACTATTCATACTATTTTTACACTTTATGATTTCCAAACTTTCAAATGCATCCAGCTGTATAGTATTTGTTAGATTCCTAATTAATCTTAAATTGCTAATATCTATTTTATGGTTGTTCTCAAACGCATGTTGGGCTACACTAGACTTATCTGTTCTACCATATTTGAGATGGGCCATATGCTCTTTGAATCTAGTTTGAATTGATCGTCTTGTCTGTCCAACATATTTTTGATTACAGTCCTTACAGCTAATTTCGTAAATCCCCGACTTTTCGTTTGTTTCAATTTTGTCTTTTGGATTGCCTAAAAGTTGTTGTAGTTTATTTCCCGATGAATGAACCACTGTCATACCTACATCTTTAAAAATTTTATCAATACCAAGGGTGAATCGAAGATCGAATGGAATCAATACAAATTTCGAATTTTCTCTTTCATTTTGAAAGGTCGAGGAATTTCGAAGCGACAACTTTCGTTTCCTAATTAATTATTTTATCAATTAAACTTACAGAATGTCCATTACTCGCAGCTATATCCTTAATCAATGCCTTTTCTTTTTCAAACCTCTCCTTATTGAGGGGGAAGCTTAATAGACGATGGACTAGAAAATTAAAACGCGCCATTTTGTGTTGAGCACAATGGTGAGAGTCCTCAGGGATATATCTTAGAGTACTGGTATTTTTTCTGTATATGTCAAATTCTAACTTATTTTCACTATTTCCTAATTATTAATACATCTAAAAATAGTAGTTGTCCAGAGTTTTCAGTTTTATATGTGAATTTCACTGACGCGAAACGCCTGTTTATCAACATCAGCGACTTTTCTATCGAACAGTACAAAAATATCATCCACATACCTAAGCCAAACCCTGGGGAAATACTCGAATTCTTCTTTTGCTTTCGTCTCAAATCTGTTCATGAAGAGACTGGCAATGAATGGTGATAAAGAGTTACCCATTTCTATTCCTTCATGTTGTTCGAAAAAATTATCGTTGAATCGAAAACAATTTTGTTTCATGCAAAGTTTAGTGAGTTTAAGATATTCTTTTACTACATCTTGACTGAGACTGTTTAATTCGAGTACATCCTTAAGGTAGCCCAAGGTCTGTGGTATCGGAACACTTGGAAACAATGAACAAACGTCAAAGGAGATCACAATTTCTCCTTCTTGCAAATGAATATTTTTCACCTTATTAATGTTTTGGTGTTTCGTGAAAAACTACGTCAGTGTTATAATATTTATATATATATATATATATATATATATATATATATATATATATATATATATATATATATATATATATATATATATATATATATATATATATATATATATATATATATATATATATATTTGTTTTTCAGGTTTTCGCGGGTGGTGAATGTTAAATTCTTTTCCGGGTATACTCCCGCGTAGGTGATAGGCCCCAGAGGGACCGTGGTTGTCATTTTCAGTTCGAGTTACCAGAAGCCGCAGTAAGCAGTTATTGTAGAACCTGAAGATGCAGAAGATTCTGCCGAAACGTCGTTCAGGACACCACGGTCCCTCTCGGGGGCCTATACCTCGCGGGAGTATACCCGGAAAACGAATTTAACATATATATATATTTATATTTATATATATATATATATATATATATATATATATATATATATATATATATATATATATATATATATATATATATATATATATATATATATATATATATTTATTAATAATATTATAACACTGACGTAGTTTTTCACGAAACACCAAAACATTAATAAGGTGAAAAAATATTCATTTGCAAGAAGGAGAAATTGTGATCTCCTTTGACGTTTGTTCATTGTTTCCAAGTGTTCCGATACCACAGACCTTGGGCTACCTTAAGGATGTACTCGAATTAAACAGTCTCAGTCAAGATGTAGTAAAAGAATATCTTAAAACTCACTAAACTTTGCATGAAACAAAATTGTTTTCGATTCAACGATAATTTTTTCGAACAACATGAAGGAATAGAAATGGGTAACTCTTTATCACCATTCATTGCCAGTCTCTTCATGAACAGATTTGAGACGAAAGCAAAAGAAGAATTCGAGTATTTCCCCAGGGTTTGGCTTAGGTATGTGGATGATATTTTTGTACTGTTCGATAGAAAAGTGGCTGATGTTGATAAACAGGCGTTTCGCGTCAGTGAAATTCACATATAAAACTGAAAACTCTGGACAACTACTATTTTTAGATGTATTAATAATTAGAAATAGTGAAAATAAGTTAGAATTTGACATATACAGAAAAAATACCAGTACTCTAAGATATATCCCTGAGGACTCTCACCATTGTGCTCAACACAAAATGGCGCGTTTTAATTTTCTAGTCCATCGTCTATTAAGCTTCCCCCTCAATAAGGAGAGGTTTGAAAAAGAAAAGGCATTGATTAAGGATATAGCTGCGAGTAATGGACATTCTGTAAGTTTAATTGATAAAATAATTAATTAGGAAACGAAAGTTGTCGCTTCGAAATTCCTCGACCTTTCAAAATGAAAGAGAAAATTCGAAATTTGTATTGATTCCATTCGATCTTCGATTCACCCTTGGTATTGATAAAATTTTTAAAGATGTAGGTATGACAGTGGTTCATTCATCGGGAAATAAACTACAACAACTTTTAGGCAATCCAAAAGACAAAATTGAAACAAACGAAAAGTCGGGGATTTACGAAATTAGCTGTAAGGACTGTAATCAAAAATATGTTGGACAGACAAGACGATCAATTCAAACTAGATTCAAAGAGCATATGGCCCATCTCAAATATGGTAGAACAGATAAGTCTAGTGTAGCCCAACATGCGTTTGAGAACAACCATAAAATAGATATTAGCAATTTAAGATTAATTAGGAATCTAACAAATACTATACAGCTGGATGCATTTGAAAGTTTGGAAATCATAAAGTGTAAAAAAATAGTATGAATAGTGACAGAGGGCCTATCCCAAATAGCCCGTTTTATTGGTTAGTGGGTCACGCTTCATAGAACCCTGACGGTCCGGTAAATCACGACAATAGTTTAGGTATAAATAGAGTAGATTGTTAGCATACGTTTAGTTTTAATCATCTCCAGATGATGCCAACTTGGTTGGCGAAACGCTCGTCGAGTGCACTATAGTGTTTTGGTGTTTCGTGGAAAACTATGTCAGTGTTATCTTCACATCAAAGGTTCCCACTCATTCCAGGATAATATTATAGATTAAAATCATGATGAAAATGTATTTTATGTTTATTTATTGATTTGGTAAAATTGTTTGAACTATTAATGTTATTGTAAATTATGTATTAATATGCACTTAATTATAGTACGAATATTTAAACCAAATAAAAAATTTACAATCAAATTGTGTTTTTCTTGTTCATAATCAGTAATAAATTAAACAAACAAAAGATGGTACAAAACATGGGTCGAGGTAAATATAACATTAAACACATAAACGGTCTTTACTTTATCAACGATACACAGCAAATTATAGTGGATTATTATCTGTTGTCTGTCTTTCTTTTATATTTTTAATAACAATTCTTTTTTGTTATTGTGGTTTTTATCTTCTAATACGTGTGCACTTTTTGTTTTTTTAAATACGTAAGAAAATAATTATTATAGTAAGTACTATGTTTATAATATTATGGTAGGCTAAATTTAAATTTTCAATATCTGTTATTTTATTAACTGAATTTTTCTTTTTTATGGCGAGCATTTCATTAACAATTCTTTTTTTTTAAACTGTTTTGTTAACCAATTATTTCTAAATTTTCAATGTCAAAGTTATGCCTCTCTTTGGTGTGAGTAACTAATGCCGTTTCATTAATTACATTTTTTTTGTAAATTATGTGGTTACGTCATTTCTATGTTCATATATTCTTTTCTTTATATATCTCTTGGTTTGACCTATATATACCTTGTTACAATTGCTACACGGAATGCTATAAATAACTTTAGACATAAGTTCTATTGGTGTTTGTGATTTAATTTTAAATTAATGAAAACACAATAAAAAAGAAGGTTTTTCATTGTTCATATATACAGTATATTATATTTTTTTCACCGCAATCCCAAATGATTAGTTTGATTTAGCAGGTCAAAAAATGGTCATCAATAGATGTATTAAATAATGTGCCCTTATACGTTAACTTTTCTTTGTCCACTACAGTAATAAATAGGGAAAATGATACGACGAATGGGATCATATACAGGCTGTCTGTAAACGGCATGGGTTTTATTTACGTACTCATGATGGATGGAGGTGGGTAAGGCGGCGACGTCGACGTGAAGAAACAGAAAATGTTCAGTTAACTTTTGTACGCCCTAACTCTAGCTTATGGATTTCACGCTTTATTACTTCGGTGAGGTAGGTACATAGACTTAGAAATAGAATCATTCAACTGCTGAGAAAACTACGTCAGTGTTATAATATTTATATATATATATATATATATATATATATATATATATATATATATATATATATATATATATATATATATATATATATATATATATATATATATATATATATATAAAAAACCCAAAAACAATAAATGACAAAACAGACACACACAATTTAAACAAAATCTACAATAACTTACTCAAAATTAATCAAACAAAATAGTAGCTGCCCTTACAAAAAAATTAGAAATACACCACTGCCACAGCAAGCTAAGTCAACAGATCCTTAAAACTTTTTAAAATTTAGGTAAAAAACACATGTTACAGGCATTGGAAATTTTACAAATTATAAGCCACCCCAGTTCAAGATTTTAGTTCAAACTTAGTTGTAAACCGAAAAACATCGTCGGTTAGTATAAAACAGTAAAAAGTGATGTGCTCGCCATACGCACAAATTATTAATTAAGTAACATTATTGTACGTTAAACTATAAAGTGCCACATCAGATTATTTTTCGTTTAAGGTAAGATATTTTAATAATAATTAAAAACAGTAGAAAAATTTAAATTGCTTTATATTTTAGTCATTGCATTGAAAAAGGTGGAAAACAGCCACCGAAACGTGTGTAAAATGTGTTTATGAATAAATAAACAATTTAGATTTTCATTCATATGTATATATTATATATGTAGTATTATTTATGTTTGTCCAACAATTGTCGTATTTTTTTCTCTTTTTAGAATCCGGAGGATGCTAATAAGTATATAGCGACTAAATTTAAAAAAGTGGTTTTTCTATTCCGATTGACCTATTTTCCACTAAGTTGTAATATTATAAAATTTTAACTATTAGCCAGTTCGTAATTAGTGTTACAGAAAAAATGCATAGAAATTTGTACCTTCGGCAATATTTTGTTAGTAAGGCATAGTTTCAATTTGCCTTGGTTAACGATAAATTTGTATAAACGTGTACATTAAATGTGATTTATCACATCTTGCATAATCACCTAGCTACAAGAATATTACAAAAATTTATTATGTAAATTCTAATAGCCTTAAAAAGTGAATTGCGTGCCCATTATCGTTAATTTTGATGTCTAATGAACATAATGGCATAAAATCCAATAGTCTGGCCTTTAAAAGGGCTGTAATATCTATTAGAAATTTATAAAATTCAGAGCCACAGAAGTTTCTTGGTCCAGTTTTCATTCGTCGGTTAATTAAACTAACACTTTTTGAATTCGATTTTTACTGGTTTACGACTATCTAGTAATTAACTCACTATTGAAGAACAGTACTTTAGCGAACTGTCAGGCTCATAAAGTGTATTATTTTTTTTAATTGTTAAAAACTATTCAATTATGGTATTCTGTGCCACTAACATTGCGTTATATAAATTACACTGGCCTACATAATGTAACATAATTCACACTACTATTTTATATTGGTAATACTTCCTATTAACTGAAAAAATACCCAACAAGTCCTAATACATACCATTTTTGTGTGAACACAATAGATCCTATTATATTAACCGGTAATAAATTTTATGCTGGGTTAGCAATTTTAAAAGAGCAAGTTAAAGTGAGGTGGAACATTTTCAGTATTAGTCTTGTTTGACCTTCTAAGTGCCCAATTGTGTCTGTTAGAAAGTGTTTCCATTTGTCTGTATAATTCTGTTACGACAAAAATGTTTAGTCAAACACGCCGAAGTTGCAAAACCTCATTTGACAAGTTTTGTTACATTTGTAGAGAATTCCTTGTGAAGTCAAAAGCGAGGCCATTGTATTTTGGGGTTTTAGTCGGAGATTAAGATAAGCAATATACTCCCCACGTTTGTTGTGTAAGTTGTAGAGTGTCACTAGTGCAGTGGATGAAAGGAAAAAGAAAAAAGCATGCCTTTTGCGTTTCCAATGGTATAGCGAGAACCCACCATTAACTTCGATGGTTGCTATTTTTGTGTAACAAGACGTGAAGGATATTTCAAAAAAAAGAAAAACAAAAAAATCAAATATCCGATTTGCCATCAGCCCTAAAACCTGTTCCTCACAATGCATCAAACTTACCAATGCCAACTGCACCTTTAGATTGGCAAAATATTGTTTTGGGAGGTAATGGAAATAGTAACGACTGTTCAGACAGCCCACAGCAGTGTGCCGACCCGTTGTATATTCCAGAAAGTTTTAGTGACCCTCACTTAATTGTTCAAAATGAATTAAATGATTTGGTACGTGATTTGGGGCTGCAAAACAACAAGCAGAACTTCTTGATTCCCGACTTAAGGAGTGGAACTTACTGGTTAAAAAAATAAAGATTACGACTTTTAGAAAAAGAATTGCAACATTTTCCGAATTTTATAATATGGAAAATTCACTATTTGCGTGTATAGATATTATATTATGGATAATGCTGTATCTCAACAAATCAATACCTAAAAATTATCTTGAATCGTTGAATCAGCTCATACGCTTCTCTGTTAATGTTTTGGGTGTTTTTATTATAGTCAAATAAATTTTTGATTTACAATTAGAACCAGAACAAAATAATTTAATATGTGTATTTTTGGAAATTAGGATTATAATATTTTATTATATTTAACTATAAAATATTTGCAGTTAGTAACACGGCACAACTGGTGATCTTACAGGTATATCAATACTTTTTGTATGCAGAGTGTCATGGAATAACATCATAATTTCTGGTTGATTTGAAAAATGTAAATGGGAAATTTTTCAATGCAGTAACTTATTGAGTGCAGTTTTTCTCATAACCATTCCATCGTACGGCTTTCTATCAGAGTACTTTTTTACGTAGTTTTGTCGAATGAATCTAAGATTGAAAAATCGAAAAAGTTTGAAAAAAAATGACGAACTTTCAGACGATCTCCCCCCCTGTTCACATGTCCATGGTCCGTCCTCTACTGTTATTTTTTTGATAAAACTATTATACTCCTCGTGAAAAGTATACCTCTTGTACCAAATCTCATTGTTTTGTTCAAAATTGTTTTTGAAATAAAAAATGAAAACTAGATTTTGGGTGCCATCTTCAAACTGTCACTCAGGAAGCATTTTCGAGACCTGCTGATTTAAACTTTTATTGTTATTATTGTGTGGGGAATCCACCCCGCAAAAATTCTGATGTTATTTCCGGACACCTAGTATATAGATAGGCGAAAAAATGAGGTGAGTCATAAGGGCTCTTCGGGTGCAGAAAAGTTTTAACCAGTAGTTGGAACCTCTGGATCATCATTGGTTGAGCTCAAAATCAAAATTAATTTCAACCAATGATAATCGAGAGGTTATAATCACTGGTTAAAACTTCTCTGCATCCAAAAACCCTGTAGTTTCATGCATTTTACATGTTTAGGAAAGGCTATTCAAATTTAAAGAGAAACGTAAAATACCAAAGTACTTATACATAATTGGATAGCTTATTCATATCGAATGAAATCGAATAGGTATATGTATATGACTAAATTAAATTTAATGACGCTGAAATCCAGCTCACAACACAAAACACAAAGTTGAACAAAGTTAGCATACCTATTTCTATAGTGTATTGATGTAGGTTTTTCTGTCGTATTATAAACCATATTTTGATAATTGAAGTTATATTTGAAATTTACTAAATGTTTCTGGCTAACACAGAATGGTTCATATATGCAAACTGTACTCATGATTCGTTTATAAAAATCGTATTATAATTTTCTTTATTTAATTTATGTTTGACTTCTGCCACCCAACCCTCCAAATAATACCAAAGTAAATTTTATGTTACCAAGCAATCCCTATAATTCTGCAATAATCGAGCACGAGTTACTACAATTAGTCCAAAGCTGGCGTCCAAAATGTGCAAGAGTTTTCTCAAAGCTAATTTTTTGAGATTAGGTTACTTTTTAGTGATGGAAAATAACTGTAGAGTTAGCACTTCCGGTACCGGGACACCTGGCGCTGGGACGCTCGCAAAGGTGTAATATTAATTAACGTCTCTAAACGGTTTTCTCAAAGCTCAAAATTTATAGAGAACGAGCAAATATAATATAAAACAAGAATCCAACATTAATTAAACCTATAAAGTTAATAAAGGAGACAGTCAGACTCATTTATGATAGGACCACGTCAGTCAGCAGTCGATAGATGAGAGAACGGTAACTGCGCACATTAGTACGCCTTTTCTCAATACATATCATTTATTTTATATAAAAAAATAATTTTAATTGTTTCTTAATAATTGTAATTGTTTTAAATCAGTTATTATATAGATATCAGTTATTTTATACAAGAAAAAATAATTTTAATTATTTTATAACAGAAAAAAAAAGAATCATTGATTTATTAAAAAAAAAAAAACATCTAATCGTCAGAATCATTGCCGTCGTCGTGTTCTTCGCCACTATCTTCATCAGAATAAAACGCGATTGCACCATATTCTTCGGCGTCATCAGTGAGACGTTAATTAATATTACACCTTTGCGAGCGTCTCAGCGCCAGGTGTCCCGGTACCGGAAGTGCTGACTCTACAGTTACTTTCCATCACTAAAAAGTAACCTAATCTCAAAAAATTAGCTTTGAGAAAACTCTTGCACATTTTGGACGCCAGCTCTCCGACTAAATGTAAAAACTTAATACAACATAGATAAAAAAATATGTAAAATTGGATTAAATTAACGTGTGACTATATGATCCATTAATGTTGATTTTTTTAGTAAAAAATCTGTATAATGTTAAAAAAAATTTTAATTTTATTTTTAAAGTTTAATGAGTTAAACTTGTTTTTCCCCAATTTTTTCTCCCAATTTCATTCAACATTTCTTGTTACACCAGAGGAACAAACAGTTAAATTTAGAAATAAGAGCTCCATCCCAACCTATCCAATTTAAAATTCATTATCACATTTTGTTTTAGTAAGTATTCGTACATTATTGAAGTGTTTTACGGCAGCAATTCCATAAACAATTTTACGAAAAGTGGTATTTTACAAACATTTTGAAACTATTAATACTAGGAAATATTACTACACTATATTTTGGACTATGCAAAATAACTTGGTACTATATTTCCAAAAAAGCATTTTACTGTATGTACAGGATGATTAATTTCGGCGACTACTTAATTTTCTGGCTTTATTTTGAGCTAAAAACCTCTGATTCTGTGGAAATAGTTGTTTTCGTAACAAGACATGAAAGTTATTCTTTACTGGGCGAGCGGGCAAATTCCAAGGTGCGCCCTGAAAGCAGGTGAGCTCAGCAAGAACACTTTCCGGGTGCGTTGCGTACAATATTTTAAGTGCAACTGTTTTTGATAATTTAAAAAACTTTTTAATATTAACAAAATTCATAAAATTCAACTGACAGATGTCAGACGTTTACTTTCAAAGAAGACTGGATTAATAATTTTTAATTGTTATCAGATACTATTGTCAGCCAATACTGACATAAGACTTTACCGGGCTAGACCAGTAAATATATATTTTCCACTCAAAAAATTAACCGGAACAGTTAACTTTCTAGACAGCAGCAGTAAAAATAATTAATTACCTTCAACAAAGATAGATATATTCAAAATTCAAATAATAAGTTTTGTTTTCAATCAGTCAAAAGTGGAGATTGTGAGGTGGTGATAAATTCCAGAGACGACTTTTACGTAGATATATTATATTGTAAACATCTAATGAAACATTCCCAAACAATATGAAATGATAAAATATTCTTGCGTACTGTGCAGTAAATCTGTTTTCTTTATAAAAATGGGTACAAATAATTAAAGGTTTCTATTGGGTTTGCAACTTTAAAAAACAATTACTTATTGCTCATGACGCTCGTTATTGTCGAGTGTCCAATAGCAATACATAGATATAGACGGATCG
This sequence comes from Rhamnusium bicolor, assembly GCA_029963845.1. Lineage (NCBI taxonomy): Eukaryota > Metazoa > Arthropoda > Insecta > Coleoptera > Cerambycidae > Rhamnusium > Rhamnusium bicolor. The sequence goes on along the minus strand of JANEYF010002390.1, from coordinate 74,116 downwards.
CGTATTTACGCCTTCTGTCCCATGTTGTAAATGAATATACAACTGATTTCGAAGTCATTGAAATACGCTCTAAATATGTGGCATTTATAAAACGTCTATGTAAATAACACGTAAATACGTAAGCAGTGCGAAATTAAAAACAATGGGGGATAACTTTTTTTAAAGTGTCTTGTTCAATTTTTGCAAAAGTGTATTATAGTGGGTAGTACAGCAATGTTCAGGTGTCGTCGGAAACGACACTAAGAAAAAGTATTTATCATAGAGGTATAGTTTATCCAATATGAATTGAAACACTTCAATCTAAAGTGTTTATACCAGGAGGGCGCATTTCCACTCTCATCGTCAAACAAATAGAGCGCAAATCGTGCTTATATTTATTGAACGATACCTCTACATTACATTCGATATGAGAATGTGGCAATGCAGCTGACTAGATGTGATACTCGGGCGGTAGTGTCAGAACTCTGACGAATTAAGTCGTGATTCGAATAGACTACTGAACTAGTTGTTTATATTGACCATACAGTGCAGTTCATGTAATAATTTTGGATAAATAGAATTATTTTCTTTGAGGTATTTATAGCATTTTAGTGATCTTATTAAGTGGTTTTAGTAATATATCAATATTTGCATTAATTATTATAATTAACATGGCGTTTTGGAGTCCCTTTGAAACGCATGAAAATGAATTATCTGAAGAAAATATTGAACCGGTGGCACCGTTAATTGAAACTAGTTCGGAGTTTAATAAGAACAAGGATTTACATGTTCAATGTCAGCGTCTTATTTTAAATATTTATGAATGTTTAAAGAGAGAAAATATTGAAACGACAGATAGGGACATTGTAAATAGAATTCATGAATTAACTAAACTTTCGAATTCTACGATTTATCGCATTATTAAGGAAGGGGATGTTATAGATCACTCTACAAAGCGGAAAGGAAAAAACTAAAATTTTGTAGAATTGACGATAAGTTATTCGGCGAACGGTTTATAGTTTCTATGAGGAAAATAAAGTACCAACTTTAGAAATGATTTGTGATAAATTGCGTGATTATCCGGATTATAATTATAAATCTTTAGAAACGCTACGGGGTGATTTTATTAGATTGCGGCTTTAAACACAAAAAAATAGATAATCGAATGGTTATAATGGAATCGCGACGTATCGTTGAACTTCGACGAGAATACTTACATAAAATGAAAGAATACCGTGAATCAAATAGGCATATAGTATATCTCGATGAGACCTGGTTTGACACACACGATGTTGTTCAGTACGGTTGGGTAGATGACTCTAAAAATTGTAATTTGAATACACCCTGCTCGAGAGGAAAGCGCGTTATAATTCTTCATGCTGGAAGCAATTACGGTTTTGTACCCAACGCATTGCTCTTGTCGGCCAAAAACATAACACAATCCTCTGCTGATTATCATGAAGACATGACTGCGGATTTGTTCGAAAAATGGTTCGCTGAACAGTTTCTACCTAACATTCCTCCAAATTCGGTCATTGTTATGAACAATGCTTCGTATCACTCACGTTTATTACATAAAATACCTAATGATAGTACCAAAATGGAGGACATTTTAAAATTTATGAGGAATAAAAATATGGACATCCCTGAAAAGGTTCCGATAAAGAAAGAATTATTAAAACGTATAAAGGAGCATAACTTTAAAAACGAATATGTAGTTGATGATCTTTGCAAGAGACACAGTCATACGCTCGCACGGTTGCCACCGTATTATTGCGTATTTAGTCCGATCAAGATGGTTTGGGGCACTATAAAGAAACATTTACGGAAATGCAATCAGTCACCAACTTTAAGCGCAGTAGTACTTGATAATATACGACAAGTAGTAAATAAAGTGAGCAATAGCGACATATGGGGAAAATGCGAAAGTCATGTTATACAAAAAGAAAACGAGTATCCTATTTTGCCACCCGTAGCATCAATTATTATTCGTCGGTGACGATTGTAGTTCAAATTATTCTTCTGATAATTCAATTGCCACTTAGTATTTTTGTTTAAATGTTTTTTTACCTTTAATCGAAGCAACTTAGCTTGAACGATTCCAGAGATTTATAATTGATTTTATTTGTTTTTAACAAATTTTAAATATTTATTTCTTGTTTTTTTGTGATTCAATTACCACGCAGCATTTTTGTTTAAACGTTTTTTACGTTCAGTCGATGAACGGTTGAAGTTGATTTTATTGAGTTTCTAACAAAATGCAAATATTTATTTATTTCTTTCTTTTTGTTTTGTTTGTTGTGTTATATTTTATTTGAATAAGTTATTTAATTCTAATTGAATTCTAACATTCCATCATACTAACACCTTTCATATTCCTATCCTATCCTGGCAAAAAATACTCACACCTCCATGTTGGTTTTTGCTGGATGGTGACATTTTATACAAGACTCAATATCAATTTTTACAGTTTGTAGAAAATGCCATTAACTAAGTGAGTAAGATTCTTAACTTTTATTCAATCATCAAAATTGCTTATTCAACTAATATAAATAAATCAACAAGTAAGTAAATAAATAAAAAGGTTATTATAGGTATTGTACATACATATAAACTCATATAAAATAGTAAAAAATATTCGATTTATTTTAAAGAATTAAAAGATAATTCTAAACCTTTTTGGTCGACGCTCATGGATATGACTAAATTCCCGTTGTTGGCGTTTTTATGCTGTTCCAATTCATATTGGAAACACTATAACAAAAAAAATTATTTTGAACTGAATGACAAATACGTCTGGATTTACATGGCTGAGGTCACCATTGCTTGCGGCTGGAGGGTGGCAAATATTTTAGTGGGTGCATTAATATTAATAATATACCTTTACTTCTTCTCACCTTCTTCGGATATTAAGCCTCTATAAATTATTTAAAAAAAATTATTAAATAAACCTCTGGCTAAAAAGATTAGTCAGAGGATGGTTTTTGAAAAAAATAATTTTGCCTATCCAAAATATCTCGCACCTAAAAAATATTAACCTGAAAATTAGACAATGTCAAATATTTTAGAAGCTTTGAAATTGACGTTTCGGAATACTCTCTGATTCGCTTCTCAAAATTTGAGGAAAATTGCTTTTATAAAAGATTATATTTTGCATCAATGTCAAATATGACAGTTTTCTGTTTATATATTTCCATAGAACCAAAAATTGAAAAAAATGTCTATGTGTCTGTCTGTGAGTCTATGTGTTTGTGAATCTGTGTGTCTTTACATATACTATCTGGGAGGTCCAGGGAAGAACCAAATTGAATATTAGTGAAATTGGTACCCCTGGGAGGGCTTGTCTCAAGGGGTTTAAAAAAGTTGCATCAAATCAAAAAATGTTAAAAAAAAATTGTTCAGAATGAGGAAAATAGAAGGAAGCAACAACAATCCCATTATTCTGAAAAATGTTTTCAATTATATTAAAAAGAGGTCTCAGAAGTGTCTGTAGCAAGGTGGTGAACACTTTCAGCACCTTTTGTAAAAATGTTTTATTACTTTCTTATACTTAATATAAGGAAGTATAGTAATCGTGATTTTTTTCGACCTCGAGATTTTACGTTTTGAACCCTCCTAATGTGAGACTTCCCAAATTTGGCAGTTAAGATTATCAAAAACATTTTAGGTGACACTTTAAATTTGGTGAATGTGACACCACCAGAAGAGCCACAATGAATGAAAGAAAAAAAAGGTACAATTTCGGGAAAAAATAAAAAAGTTGATTGAATTTGTGGACGAATCTCGACGAATTATAATGAAAAAACATAACTTTATGAAAAAATCTATCTGCATGCGATACTACATCGCGATAGCAGCCACAGTTTTTGAGATAAAGCTCTCAAATTTGGTACACATGTTCTAAAGGCCAAAGACAATGATGAATTCAATGATGAGCAAAATTGGCCAGCTGAAAGAAAATCTACGGGACCCAAACTTTTTTTGTATTTGCCTTTACAAAAAAATATATTAATAATAATAATAATAATAATATATTCTTTATTTAAGTAGACATGCATTACATGTATATAAAAGTCGTCAATATACAGATATAGAGAGCTATCAAACAAAAGATGATTTGATAACCAAGTCAACATAAAGTGTAAGTTCAATGAAAAACAGATTAATAAAACACATAGTTATATATAAAAGATAAAAAAGACAAATACAAACATAATACTATATATACACCAAACTCAAAAGGTCATGTCAAAAAATTCTTGCCAGAAATAAATCGCTTCTTGTAGCAATATTTCCTTTAATTTTATTTTAAACAATTTTAAGCTAGTAACTTCCTTAAGGCAACGAGGGAGATGATTGTATATCTTAATGAGCATAACCGTGACTCCATTACTGACAACGGAGAGTTTATGTTTTGATACCAAAACATTGTTCGTATGTCTTAAGCTATAGTGTATATTACGATCAAAGAACTGGGTAAATTGTTGGTTTGGTATGTTGGTTTTGACAAACAGGCAACATGATAAAATATATAATACAGGCACTGTAAGTATTCCAAGTACAACAAACAATTCTCTACACGAATGCGTTGAATGTTTGAACTGCATAGTACTAATTTTTTTTTTTTGAATAATAAAAAGATCATTGATTTTGCTAGAGTTTCCCCAGAAGAGAATACCATAATTTAACAGTGACTGTACATGTGCAAAGTAATACATTTTAAGTACTCCTAGGCTAACACAAGAACGAAGTTGCCAGACAACGTAGCATCTAGCAGATATTTTTTTTGTCAAGTCTTCAATGTGTTCAAACCAATTTAATTTACTGTCAACAACTAACCCTAACAATTTTGTAGACTGACTATTTCTTATTGATGAGTTATCAATCTTTACAAATAAACTGAGCTCGGGAGTGTTAGTAAACATCAACATTTGCGTTTTAGTCCCATTAAGTTTCAATCCGAATTTGCTGCAGTAATTGGTCATTAGCGAAGTACACATGTTAGCCTTACTTGACACCTCATGTATATTATCTGCCATCGAAGCAACTGCCACATCATCGGCAAATTGTGTAACATGAAAGTCCTCTGTTACTTTTAAATGACTTTGCAGATCATTTATGAAAATTTAAAAAGGAAGAGGTCTCAAGGTGCAACCTTGAGGAACTCCAGTTGGTACCAACTTAGCATCTGACTGATACACTTTGCTACCTACATTTAGTGTAACCCTCTGCGTTCTATTACTCAGATAGGATCTAGTCCAAGAATTAGGTACTCCTCTTATACCATAATCTTCTTGAAGAAAGATTATAAATCATGTCTACTATATCAAGCCAATAAAATATATTTTCCAATTACTTAAATAAAGCTGATGTAAACTTAAATTTTTTTTACATTTGACCTCATAAAATTTAGGATAAATTTAACAGTTTGACATTTGAAATAGAATAATTTTTTTACATCAGGATGATATATACTGGTATAAGAAAGTTATGTGCTGGTCAAATCAGATATTTTTTATTGAAAATAAAAGTTCTATTTCAATAAAATTTTATTAATTCGTATAATGACAAGAAATAAAACCTAATATGATGCATCGGATGACAGCTTAATAAAAACCAACTTGATCTCTACATTATATTGCCGAATCGCTATACACCCCTGCTCCGCAAAGTCTAGTCTTTACTTGTAATGTTAAGGCCTATATAGGTCCATTATTTTTCTTTAATTCATGTTTTAAATCCGCTCCCATTTCTCTTCTAGGATCAATCCGCACTTTGTGTCACACTCAACCCCAGCAATGTCCCTCCCAGCCCTGCCTCAACGGTGGAACTTGCACGGAGGGATGGAACCGTTTTATCTGCGATTGCACAAACACATTATTCAGCGGTCCCACATGCGGCAAAGAAGCTCCAACTTTAAGTTTTAACGGCACCCAGCACATGGAAGTGACGATGGATTCGGAAATGATAACACAAACGGAAGACATTATATTAAGATTCAGGACAAGTAAACCGCTCGGATTGCTGCTGATCACTAGTACCGTGGATACGGGTGATAGAATAGAGCTAGCGGTAGCCGCCGGCAGAATTCGTTTAGCCCTTAGGCTCGGTGTTAAGGAAAAGAAAAAGGAGGACAAGGAGAAAGATAAGGTAAGGTTTGAAGTTTATACAACAGCCAGCGATTTATGGTGATTTAATTTTCAGATTTTGCTGGCCGGACAAAACGTTAACGACAACGAATTCCATACGGTTAGGTTATCTAGGAGAGGATCAAATTTAAAGCTGCAACTTGATAACCAGTCGCCAATAAGAGGTAATAAGTATTTATTTATGGATGCTTTTTAACCGACAATAATAGTAATATACAGAGTGTTAGAAGTATCAGTGCTTTTGTTTTAATATGTGATATACCGGGTGTAACAATATGGTACATGGTACACCCCTTTTCTCCTTTAGTTTTGAAAATGATTTATTGAAATTTGGGATATCTTATATACATAGTAAGCAACACTTTTTGACATATAAGTGATTTTCTTTTCACTTCCGGTTTCGCCGGAAGTGACACTGACTTTCGATTTTTAAATGGAACACCCTGTATATTATTGCATTTTTGAATTTCGCATAACTTTCTGAATCCAACGATACCAAATAAGTGACATTTCAAACGTCAGTATTTTTTTATAATATAATTTTTAGTTTTCCATTTAAGTGTGCCATGACGGTTCCGATTTATTCTAAATGACCCGTGTAACGGTAGAAAAATCGAAATCCCGTCAAAAATACTAAATTACGTGATTTATGAGCAAATAAAATTCCACAAAATGGTTTCTGGGGAAAAACTCAATTTATTCAAATGGAACCATATTGGTACCATAGTACCATTTAGAACTATTAATAAGGAATTTATTTATATGTCGTATTAAAATGTGCGATAAATACAAATATAATTACAGCTAAAAGAAAAAAAGAAAATACAATTTTGTTCTAATTACCTTGTCATACATAAGGTGGCTTTGGAATACAAAAAATGAACACAGAGCATTATAATAGTTGTTCAAAATTCTGTCCATTAACGTCAATGCATTTCTGAACTCGCATAGCTGTTTCACGCGGAACGGTCGCCAATTGCTGGGCTGTTATGCTATTAATTGCACGTCTTACTCGTAGCTCCAGGTCTTCACGGATTGTAACGGCGGTTGTGTAGACAATATTTTTTAAATGACCCCAAACAAAGAAATCAATTTCCAATTCAAACCCAATTTCCCTTTAAGAAACAGTCTTATCAACTTCTGCTCGAGCCAAAACATTAATTTCCGTTTCTTCGTCAAGAATGAAATTTTTTTCGGGATCATTGTTGGACTCACTTCTGAATTGATTTTCAAGTTGATTAAAATAATTTCTCGCTGGACATTGTCTATCAGCATATCGTAGGGCATAAAGGTGTCTAGCGATTTTTTCTACATTCCCCATAAATAATTAACATGTTTACTTTTTCATCTCTTGTATAAATTTGCGGCATTTTGAACACAATTAACAAGAATTTAAACAATTTTTAAACACATAATAAAAACACCGGTAAACCAACAAATGTTTGACAAGCTAAATATTTCATTGTTTTCAAAGCCATCTCAGTTAATTAATTCTTAACATTTAATTAGAACAAAATTGTATTTTCTTATTTTCTTTTAGCTGTAATTTTGTTTGAATTTATCGCACATTTTAATACGACATATGAATAAATACCTTATTAATAGTACTAATAAATGGTACCACGGTACCAGTTATTAGTTATATCAGTTTTCCCCAAAAACCATTTTGACGAAATTTATTTGCTCATAAATCACGTAATTTAATATTTTTGACGGGATTTCGATTTTTCTAGCGTTACACGGGTTACTTAGAATAAATCGGAACCATCATGGCACACTTAAATGAAAAACTAAAAATTATATTATAAAAAATACTGACGTTTGAAATGTCACTTATTTGGTACTGTTGGATTCAGAAAGTTATTCGGAATTCAAAAATGCAATAATATACAGGGTGTTCCATTTAAAAATCGAAATTTAGTGTCACTTCCGGCGAAACCGGAAGCGAAAAAAATCACTTGATCTCAAAAAAATGCCGCTCATTATGTATATAGGATATCCCAAATTTCAATCCATTATCTTAATAACTAAAGGTTAAAATAGGGTTGTACCATGATCCTGTTACACCTGGTATTGGACTAAAAGTAACAAAATATACACTTGTCGAAAATTAAACGGTTTTGCTAGAAAAATAATTTAATTTAGGTTTTTAAAAGTTAATTGTTCAAAAAATAAGAGAAAATGTGTTTCAAAATGTTAAGGGAAGATGTAGTTCGAAGATAAAAACCTTTAATACTAATTTTTTGTCCGCCCAAGGGTTTTGGAGAAAATATTGTGTGTACTTCAGGCATAAGCAGGACAAATGACAACGTTGCAGCATAGGATTACCAAGAGTGTCCACTTGAAAAACGCATGTTCAGTAAAAATGTTAGATATGATTACTTTTGAGTAATCATGAGTACTGATTAGTTTCGGTTTGAGTAATCGTTAATTATTGATATTCGTTAAATTGATTACTTTGATCTGTAGTAGTTTTATAGTAACGAGTAACGAGTACTTATGTGATGAATTGATATTATTTCGACATCTCTAATATTCAGTCGACAAAAAGTGCTTTAAGAAGAAATATTCTACACTATTAAATTTATTAATAGAAATTTTACAGCTGGCAAATAGTCGAGGAAATAAAGCACTGAACCTCCGAAATTTCCGAAGCAAGACGGATTTTAATGCGGTTTTTTGCATTCGATTCGTGAGAGCATCAGGAAATTTTGTGAACTAATCTGATGAATAGCATATGAAAAATTGCATATTTGCATTGTAAAAATGCATTGTTCAAAGTGCATTTAGAATAATTAATTTGCAACTCGGTAAAAATTGATTGAAATGAGTCCAAATTTGTTACTCGGAAGTTTTCGGGGTCGCTGAACACGAATATCACGGCGGCAACGGCCTCCGAGGTACCTGGAGCCCAGGATGGATACTATCTACCTCATCTCCTGGAATTTCATGTGAATTTGTAATATATTTAGTTGAAACTCATTACTCGGGGTTTTCGGGGTCGCTGAACACGAATATCACGGTGGCAACGACCTCCGAGGTACCTGGAGCCCAGGATGGACCTCATCTCCTGGAACTTCTTGTGAATTTTCAATATATTTAGTTGAAATTCGTTGCTCGGGGGTTTTTCAGGGGTCGCTGAACACGAATATCACGACGGCAACGTTCTCCGAGGTACCTGGAGCCCAGGGTGGACCTCGTCTCCTGGAATTACCTTGAGTATAGCTTCATTTTCATACGAATTTGCATATATTACTCAAAATTATTTATTTATATATTATAATGAAGATGTAGATTCAAACAATATTTTTTCAAAAATAATTTCTGAAAACTCCAATTGTATTTGTAATGTTTTATTGTTTAAAAAAATACCACAAACTTATACAATGAAAAACATTTATTGTTTAATTACACATTGAAGTTTTCTACCAACACTAAGCGCGCCAAACTCAAAAAAAAATTTTCAGGCTCCAGTAGACAAAGTTGGTAGTATTATAATATTTAAATAAATAATTTAGAGCAACATATGCAAATTCGTTTAAAAATGATGCTATACTCAAGATAATTCCAGGAGATGAGGTAGATAGTGTTCACCCTGGGCTCCAGGTACGTCGGAGGTCGTTGCCGCCATGATATTCGTGTTCAGCGACCCCGAAAACCCCCGAGTAATGAGTTTCAACTAAATATATTACAAATTCACATAAAATTTAGGAGATGAGGTAGATAGTATCCACCCTGGGCTCCAGGTACCTCGGAGGCCATTACCGCCGTGATATTCGTGTTCAGCGGCCCCGAAAACCCCCCGAGTAATGAGTTTCAAATAAATATATTACAAATTCACATGAAATTCCAGGAGATGAGGAAGATAGTATCCACCCTGGGTCCAGGTACCTCGGAGGCCGTTGCCGCCGATATTCGTGTTCAGCGACCCCGAAAACCCCCGAATAATGAGTGTCAACTAAATATATTACAAATTCACATAAAATTTAGGAGATGAGGTAGATAGTATCCACCCTGGGCTCCAGGTACCTCGGAGGCCATTACCGCCGTAATATTCGTGTTCAGCGGCCCCGAAAACCCCCCGAGTAATGAGTTTCAAATAAATATATTACAAATTCACATGAAATTCCAGAAGATGAGGAAGATAGTATCCACCCTGGGTCCAGGTACCTCGGAGGCCGTTGCCGCCGATATTCGTGTTCAGTGACCCCGAAAACCCCCGAGTAATGAGTGTCAACTAAATATATTACAAATTCACGTAAAATTTAGGAGATGAGGTAGATAGTATCCACCCTGGGTCCAGGTACCTCGGAGGCCGTTGCCGCCGATATTCGTGTTCAGCGACCCCGAAAACCCCCGAGTAACAAATTTGGACTCATTTCAATCAATTTTTGCCTAGTTGCAAATTAATTATTCTAAATGCACTTTGAACAATGCATTTTTACAATGCAAATATGCAATTTTTCATTTGCTATTCATCAGATTAGTTCACAAAATTTCCTGATGCTCTCACGAATCGAATACAAAAAACCGCATTAAAATCCGTCTTGCTGCGGAAATTTCGGAGGTTGAGCTGTTTTTAGTGCTTTATAAATGTCAATAATTCATTTGTTTCATTTATACCTAGAGCTATTAGTGTTGTTGAAATATAAAATATATACACCTGTCTGTAAAAACATTAAAAACCCGTGGTCTCTTTCCTAACAAATAATTATTATTTATTTTATTATTTATTAATCAATAATGCTAAATTTGCTTCGTACATATATGGTAACTTTTTAAAATACTATGCCCGTGATGCAACCGCCTGGATTCGAGGTCCCAGAGAGATCAGAGGATTAATGAATAAAATGTAGTTGAGACAGTCTATTGGTTGTTATTATTTACTGTGGTCGTAATTATCTCGCTTTATTTGAATGGTATCCGCAAACGGTATACGCGACGGTCTCAAAAAGGATTTCCATGTATTTGGCATAAATCTTTTAATAGTGGGCAATCGCAATTTTAAACCTTAAACACTCCTCTTTGCATGATATAAATTTTTAAATCAGCTAGAAATATGGGTGGCTGCCTTACTCAATTTTCAATTAAATAATAAAGCGAGAGGATTACGACTTTGGTACTTTTTTAACACGCTTTTTATTAGCTTCACCTGTATGTTTGTTTGTGAGCTTGTTTGTAACCGACTCTTTGGACTCGATTTTGATCCACTATAAACGGACAGATTTAATTGAAACTTTGTACACTTACGAGGAACCGGTAACAATACAATAATTTGATAAGTTTATATCATTATCCTGATCAGGATCGCCAGTCCTTTCCTCATGTATCCTCTGCGTGAGAGCAAGAGGCTTAATATTGTAAGTATATTCCGTGATTGTCAGTTCGGTCGTTGGCAGAGCGGGCAAGTCTTAGTCGACGCGTAACAACGACTCCTCGAGCGTGAGTTCAAATCCCATGGCTGAAATAAAAAAATATTTTTTTTTTCAGAAATATCTGTTGGATCGTAATATGTTATAATATCAGCATCAATAAGCAATATAAATATAATAATAGAGTTATTGGGGTCAAAATAAAATAAAGAAAGAATGTTTAGTGCCATATCCCCAAAAAAACAACTATGCAGCTACGGACACGTGTTTCGGAGTTATTGCCCCTCATCAGCGTAGCGTAGCTAAAGAATTGGATCTAGGATGGGATAGATCAGGAACAAGAACTAAAACAAAGCTGGAAAGTACAGTACACAGTACTCAATTCGTGCTTTCATAATTTTGTTTCCGTGATGATTACACCCCATTTAATCGTAAAAGTGAAGATGTATTACGAAAATTACGAGAAATATGATATGCTAGATTGCTTTATTCAAATTAATAACTATTGTGATATTGCATCCGAAATATATTTCAATTGCTATCTAGAAAGAAGGCACTCTAATAAAGCTATTTTTAAGAGGTTAAAAGAAAATCTAATTAATTGTGGGTCTTTCAACAAGCCAAGACCAAAAAATCAGTTATTTATATCTAATTTTATAATACATTACAATTACACAATAAAAATTCAAATTAAAGTAAATGTTCAAACTGATGTCCGTTATGCTCGATACATAACTTACACCTCTTCATAACACTCTGAACTGCATTATAAATATGAAGATTTGAAATTAAATTCAGACTCTATAAAATTTTGTCTGAATTCATTTATGTCGGTACTGGTTTTCTTGTATAATTTGTCTTTAATGTGGCCCCAAAAGATGAAATCCAGTGGCGTTAAGTCAGGTGATCGTCGTGGCTACCTCACTGGTCCGTTATTTCCCATCGAGTTATTTCCAAAATTGGTATTTAATAATTCTGAAATGGTCCGGATATTATGAAGTGGTGCACCATCTTGTAGGAAGAACTGCTTTCTTGCCTCAATTAAGGGTACATTGTCCATGAAATCCTCAATAATTTTCTAGTTTAAGATTTCATAGTACCGTTGGCCATTAAGATTTTCTTGATATATGTGATATGTTAAAACACGTAGAGCACACCAAACACTAAAACCAAAGCGTCCCTGAGATCGCATGTCAACGGTACGGTGAGGGTTCATATCAGACCAATAGTGTTCGTTATGCCTGTTGAAAATTCCTGCACTGCTAATGTAGGCTTCATCTGTCCAAACTACATTTCTAGAGAAGAATGGATCTTGTTGACTTGTTTGCAAAACTCCAATCGTCGCCGAAGATCACTTGGTTGCAGGTGATGTTATTTCCTTATTGTATAAGGCCTAAATTTGTGTGTCTTCAAAATACCCACAGCTCGACGACTTGAAATCCCAGAATCAGCTTGAATTTGATGACTTGAAATTGAAGGATTTGCCACCGCCATTCCAATTACAGTTATAAAAGTTTCTTCAGCATCTTCAATGTTGTAATTTTTTGGTCTTGGCTTGTTGAAGGGCCCACAGTTAATGAGATTTTTTTTAACCAAAATTTAAAAACAGCTTTATTAGATTGTCTTCTTTCTGAATAGCGATTGAAATGTATTTCGAATGCAATATCACAATTGTTATTACGTTGAATAAAACATTCTAGCATATCATATTTCTCGTAATTTTCGTAAGACATCTTCACTTTTACGATTAAATGGAGTGTAATTATGACGGAAACAAAATTATTAATATGCAATTTACTGACAAATGAATAAACACTGTCATAGATGACACACGCTTACTTGGAATAAATGTAAAAAAACGCAAAAAGTAATCTACTAAGATTATTTTCGCTATTAAATACTTACACATCATAAGCGACCCCATATATGATATATAATTTGAAAGAGAAAAAAATTTCGTTTTTAACTAAACCATAGCCAACTATGATTCCCATTTAAAAAAAATACAAATTTATACCATAACTCGAAAGTGCACCTTTTTTAAAAAATTTTCTCGACGCCACTGTAATATACAGAAAAAGTTCCTGAAAAATGTAAAAGTTGTTTTTTCATAACTTTACACACAGCCAAGATATTGACATGTGTCTAAACGTCGAAAATTCGAATTTTTGTTTATAACTCGAAGACAAAACACGATAGAAAATTTTTGTTTTCACCAGTGAATTTGTCTCAAAAAAAGAGATTGGGAATGTGTTTCATTTGTTTTGTATCTCTTACAGTTACCGAGTTACCCTATACAAATATCGAAATTTGCCCACCCTGTACAGGGTTATCCAAAGAAAAGTCCCACTTTTATATTTTGTTTATTTTTCGAGCCAGGAAAAAATTTTTCAAATAAAAGTTGTAGCAAATGAAAAGAACTCTTTTCGAATACCTACAAAGGATATACAGCGGGTCCCATAAGAGCGAAATGAACCAATCTTACATGTTTTTAAATGGAACACCCTAAATTTTTTATGTTTTAAAATCTGTGTTTTTTTCTGATTTCAGATGTATAAATATGTTGTAGCTTATCTTTTAATGTATTTAATTTATTGCAAATTTTATACTGCCAGCATCTGCCAGGTTATCAGGTTAACCTTCGATGAAAAACACTTAATTTAACACGTATGCCTTACAAAATAATTTAACAAGTTTAAAAAGCAAACTGTGTCATAATTATTATTATAACTACTATTATACAGGGTGAGTCAATGGTGTGTTCTCCTTCGATAACCTTTGAACCGTTAGTGATACAACAATTTATTAAATACAAAAGTTTTTGGGTCGATAAGATCTATCATCTAAAATTATTGTGAAATCTACAGGGTGCTTATATTATCTGTTACATTTTTTTAAATGGGACACCCTACATATTTTGTCACCATTTTATTAAATGAAAAGAGTATTATACAGTGATGTTTTGTTTTTGAATTTGCATGCAACGTTGCCAAGTTATTTAACATTTTCTGGAAATTTAAGAATTTATAAGGGCCCGTTTAATAATTTTTAGTTACGTATGAAAACAAGCTGAGTAAACAAATATTATACTATTCTTAGTTCATACTACACGCTAAGTATTAGTACCTTTTTTACATTACTCTATTTTACAGGGTGTCCATGACGGCATGTCAATTAATGCGAATTTCAAATGGGAAAAACACTGTTTTTTTAAATGGAACACCCTGTATTTTTTTACGTGGTTGGATTCCTCCTTCAAATTGCTTTCTTTTTTGTATAACACTTCCTATACCTAACTGTTGAAATTTTCGAGAAAATTAAGGTTTTCTCTTTAACCTTGCGATCAGTGTAAAAATTAATACAATTTTATCAAGAATGGCTTTGGTAAAACAAAAATTGTGCTGTCAAATTGATATTTTGTGGTTTACACGTAATTAATTTTACTTGGTGGTGATTCTTCTGTATTTCCTAGTTGAGTTAATTATTTTTGTTAAATAAATTCTGAATTTTTCACACGAAGAGTTGATTGGCATGGTTTATGCAATGGGAGAAGGGGGAGAGAAATCCGCTATTGGCATCAAGAATTTATATTCAGCGTTATCCAGAACGAAGACATCCTCATCATTCTGCATTTGAAAGGTTGCGAGAAAGGTTTGAACGAACTGGACATGTAAATTATAAAAACATGAACGTACAAAACTTACATTAAGTGTCGTTGAAGATCCGCATAAAAGTACGAGAGAAATTAATAGACAACTTGATATAAGTCAATCCTCTGTAACAAGAACATTGAGGACACAAAACTTTCATCCTTATCATATTCAACTGCTTCAGGAACTACAGCCAAATGATTTCGAACGAATATGTATCTCGATTTTTTACAAAATGTACTGGGAGGATTGTTAAACGGGTGTCCTCAAAATGTCTTACAGAGGCTGTGGTTCCAGCACGGCGGAGCTCCACCCATTATAGTATTGCCATAAGAAACTTTTTAAATGTTACATTTGGTGACAATTGGATAGGTCGAGGAGGACAAGTTCAATGGCCACCAAGGTCGCCAGATTTGACTAGCGTTCGACACCATCACGATTAACATGTTGCAAAATGTAAGTGACTCATTTCTTCATAGAGTCAGAATTTGTAATTTACAACTAGGAAGTCACGTTGAGCATATTTTGTAACTTGTTTTATTTTTTCTCTTCTATTTACTGTTTACGTTCAAAATTACACTTTTATTTTGTTATGTACATAAGGTGAGATGTAAATTTTGTCATTCAAGTTCAATAAATTTGCTACTTGTACTGTTTCCTTTACGATTTTATAGAAAATAATTTTTCGCCTGTACGCAATTTTTATTTTTCCAAAGGGATTCTTGATAAAATTGAATTAATTTTTAGTATGATTGTGAGGTTAAAGAGAACACATTAATTTTCTCGAAAACTCAACAGTTAGGTATAGGAAGTGTTATACAAAAAAGAAAGCAATTTATGTTCCATTTAAAAAAACAGAGTTTTTCCCATTTGAAATTCGCATTAATTGACATGCCGTCATGGACACCCTGTAAAATAAAATAATGTAAAAAAAGGTACTAATACTTGGCGTGTAGTATGAACTAAGAATAGTATAATATTTGCTTACCCAGCTTGTTTTCATAGGTAAATAAAAATTATTAAATGGACCCTTATAAATCCTTAAATTTCCTGAAAATGTTAAATAACTTGGCAACGTTGCATGCAAATCCAAAAAACAAAGTATCACTGTATAATATTCATTTAATAAAACGGTGACAAAATATACAGGATGTTCCATTTAAAACAAAGTATTTTTTTGTGTATAACAGAAAATTTAAGCATGTAGATTTCACAATAATTTTAAATGATAGATCTTATCGACCCAAAAAAACTTCTGTATTTAATAAATTGTTGTATCACTAACGGTTCAAAGGTTATCTAAGGAGAACACACTATTGACTCACCCCGTACATACTATACTAAATAAAATGTTACCCCTTGAACAGTTCTTGTTAGTTTTTATAAATAGTAAGCATTTCGTATAGCTCTAATAAAGTAAATATGTTCACAAATAATATGACATAAAACTACGTTGTTTGCTTTTTCAATTTATTAAATTATTTTGTAAGGCATAAAATACATATCAAATTAATTGTTTTTCATCCACGGAGAACCGGATGCAGAGCTAATAATAATAAAAGATAATATAAATATATCTATATAGTTGAAATTACAAGAAGAAAACACAAATGTAAAAAATATAGGCTAATATATTTAAAAAAATGTAAGTTTGGTTTGTCCAGCTTTTATGGGACCACCTGTATATTCTTCTTAGGGATTTTAAAACAATTCATTTTATTCACTACAACTATTATTGAAAAGATTTTTTTTCTAACTCGAAAAATAAACAAAATAAAGTGGTGGACCTTTTTGTTGGATAACCCTGTAGAGCCTGTTGTGCGGTGTTGCCAGTTTCTCTATGTATTTTTATTTAATTACTCGGTAACGATACGAGACCGCTAAAAAGAGGAATTTCTTTTCTTTTCGTCCAATATATCACCTGTTAAAATATGGACACTTATTCCTACTTCTACATACGTAGTAGGTAACAAACATGATACAATTAAACAAGATAAGACACCGCGCAGGTGGGAGTGGCTTAGTCATACGTAACTGACGTAGTTTTGTGAGAATTTTCGCCATATTGGGCTATATTTGTGTGTTGTTTATAGTATTGATACCAACGTTCTGTTAAAAAAAAATACTTTTATTAGTTTAAGGTGTAAAAGTTTGTAAAAAATGAGGTGTGCGGTGTATGGTTGTTCTGTTAACAATCAACGTAAGGATTTTACTGCCGGTATAAAGTTTTTTTAGCCTTCCGAAAGACAAGGAAATGCAAGGTGTTTGGAAGCATCTGTGTAAACGCCAGGACAGTTTCAATGTTAAATTTGCTCGTGTTTGCTCCAAACATTTTATTGAGAACGATTATGAACGAAATTTAAAACACGAAAAAAGACGCGGTACCATCGAGAAATTTATTTTTCGCGAAAACTATATGTCTTTAATGAAAAATTAATTATTCATATTTTAAATATTTTTTTTTTGTAGCCTGTTATGACATTTGTTGATACTTTGACGTTTATTAATTGTATCTATCAGTATGTCGTGTTCTTTCAAATTTAGTAACCTAGTTCAATGCTGCTAGCTTTTTCTTTTTTACCTTTTTTTAAAGTTAGTCTATGACAGATATTTTGATATTTGTTGATTGTTTCGTTGCTTTCCTTTGTAAGTAAAGAATACGTTTTACAAAATAAAAGCAAAAATAATATGAACATACTACAGAATATCCCAAATAATGCCGCAAAAGCCACAGAAAATGTATTGCCGGTCAAATCCAAACCATTATATGATAAGGGATATGAAACATTTATTCAATTGAAATTAAAAAAATTAAATAAGTAGCATAAATGAGATCGTATTATTGGCTTACTTTTAGGAATTGGTATATTATATGGTTTTTTATTTTAGTTCAAGGTTGTTAAAAAAACATTTAGTGGTATTTACCTCTTTAAAAATTGTTACAAATAAACGATTTCGTTCTGTAACGTTTGCTTCTTTTTTTTCTTATTTGTTTCTCATATAGCAGGGCGTTATGGCCATAATGCTCGCTCATTATGCCCGTGGTCACTATAAGCGTCTTTATGGTAACCGTATCCAAGGTATAATGAACAAATAATATGCAGGTGAAAAAATAAACATTTTTATATCACCTACATTCCAAAAATGATATAATACATCGTTATTTATTTTTAGATACTGTGCATTGTTGCATTAATTCTCTATATCAAAAGTTACCACCCCCATTATCTTGAAATGGGTTACAGGGGTCGCGTAATTTTTAAGTGAAAATTGATCCTCCTCTAAAATAAATCCGATGCGGGTCTCGGCGATTTTCAAAAGTTTTTCCGAATCTCAAGATAATGGGGGTGGTAACTTTTAAAATGAACACCGTGTATTCCTATTTCAATAAAAACTTCTAAACATTTTACGAAAATATTTTTTTTTATAATTTACTAGAAACCAAAAATAAATGTGGTCTTTATTGTTGGTTAGGAGTTCAAATAATAACACTGTGCTTTACTTTTAATTCACTTTTATTTAGAATTGAATTAAGCACTTGGAAAGAATTTAATTAAGCACTTGGAAGGTGTACCTATTAGTTGAGATACTCTCTATACTCTTTCATAAAAAATACTTTTATTTTTAAAGTCTACTTACTATTCATGCTACATGCCTATCATAAATCTGCATCGTGCTCTTGGTCAGAAACATGACAGTTATTATATAGAACTAAACCTTCACTAATGTTTATAAACACTTTGATTGATTTTTGTTGAATCAGCTGCACTCCAACATTTGTCCCCGAGCTTGTCCCTTCCTTTTAGTATTTATTTGGTATCTTTTTTATTTTACCTAAATACGTATTTATGTATCTTTTAATATTAAACTACCTAGGTATAATAGAAGCAATAGGTAAAATACTAACATTAGCGTTTATTTGAATTTTGCCATATCTCAAACATAAACCTCGTGTCCGTATTTCTATATGTTTACATGCATACATTTTTAAAAGAAATCACAAGATGACGTCATGCGCAAACGCGTACGAATTTAGGACGTGTCAATATCATATCTTATTTTATTTGTATCATGGGTAACAAACAATAGAATTAATTCATAGATACGTGAGAAGCATTTTTTACATTTTTATTAATTTTGGTTTTAAGGCAATAAGTTTTGTCCCATAAGCTCACAAAATTTTAGTTTAAATTTGTACAAGCAATTTGGTGCTTTTCACAATTTGTTGGAACAAACTGTATTTACATAGATATTGAATACCGACACTGTATCTCTGTTGCAATCTATATATAGCGAAACAAACAGGAGACAGCTTTTTACTAAGCACATAATGTATATGAAATTCCCAGCTGAGATTATCGTCAATACACAATGTAATTTGTTCGATATTTGTTCTTGAACTTTTCAATAAATTTACCTAGTATTATATAAGTGTTCCTTACAGCCTTTAATACTATACCATCCCTGCATTCGTAAACATAACTATATTTTTATTATTGTCGACAGCCGGTAGATCATTCACTACTGGTAAAAGTAATAACGATCCGAGAACAGAACTTTATGGAACTCATTTTGTAATTTCTCCGTACTTGATCTTATTTTGTTAATTTTTAAATCATTCACTTTCGCCATAAAGTCATAAGCTTCTAGTTTGTCGAAAAGTAAAGCGTGATCCACTAAATCGAAAGTTTTAGTTAAGTCTGTAAGTGACCTTAACGTCTTTTTATTGTTGTTTTCGTAAATATCAATTAAAAACCCAAATATATCTGAAATAGTAGATCTGCTTATTCTAAAACCATGTTGTGAAAGGTTTTTATAAAATTTTCGATAGTGTGGATAGCACAACTAGTATATAAATCTCAACGCAATATGTTCGTTTATGTAATGGCGCTACTTTGGTTGTGTTAAATTATTAAGAATTGCTCCATGCGCAAATGACATATTTACTAAAAAAGTAATCGGTCAAACAACATAATTGTTAATGGTCTTCAAAATACTTGCACTTATTTTATCTAAACCAATTGAGATTTCTTAAACTGAACTTAAAAGCATTATTAGATATCTATTCAAACCAAATTCGACATTCGAATTTTTTTAAGTCGAAAACAGAAATTGGAATTGTTTATTGGTTCATTTCACTTCTTTTCATCAACATTCAGTATCAATTTCTTGCAATGCCACATCATGATGACCTCCATGCTGTATGCTTTATTTTAATTTCACTCCACAGCACTGTTGACCCATGTTAAAAATACATTGACCGACGGACGTTAGAAAATTGAACTAAGGATGATGATAATCAACCGTCTTTGTACTATACAGCAACTCTAACGCTTAGAGTTGTATTATTTTAGAATCCACCCTACTAGTCTCTTTGTATTAACGTGTTATTACAGGCACTAAGAAATTTGTAGAACACGGTAATTTGCATGGATCCTTACTACCTTTCCCTACGAATAGTGGGTGAGTAGAGTTAACGTATGGTGTGGTTTACCAGGCGTTGAAACAATTTGTTTTTATTACAGCGGGAAATTATATCGGCTAAGAAAATGAGTTAATTCATCCAAAATGCAGTAATATACGTTTTCAAAAAAATGTAACAAAAATAGACCATCACCATTGTTTGTGTGTTTGAACTTATTTGTGAAGGACCACCCTTGCTGGGCGTGCAATAACTTTAAAAACGAGCAATTAACTACTTAGAACTTTATTCTAAATTAACAATAATGATTCGGTGGGCACGCGTTTACATGTTTTAAACTTAGCTGATATGTGTACTGTACGACATCTGTTGCTGTCAAAACTGATAGACAACGAACTGACATATAGGTACTAGACCACGTGTACGGCGTGCCTGCTGATGTTAAACTTATACTTCTCTCCTCTCCTCTGCGCCAACGTTCGCCGTGCCTTGCCCTTCTGCTTCGAACATCAGACTAATATTGCGAAATAAACAGTGGCGGGGTACCAAACTAATTAAAATAAATAAGCCTCAACATACGCCGCCCACCTTGAAAGGTACTTTCAACATAAACCTTAAGTATCAAATATGCACAAGTAAATAAATCTTAACAAAGGCTAATACATGAACATATATATACATAGAGTCTAGAGATAAAAAATCCTTGATCTAGTTAGGGCAAATACATATCTTTTTCACAGAACGTCTTAACAAATTACCACTGGCTAACTTCACAGTAACCACTCTCACTACACTATCTGCACCTGGATGCAGCTCCGTCACTCGTGCCATGGGCCAGCGAAGAAATGGTAGATTCTCATCCACTAATACCACAAGGGATCCGATTTTTAAGCCATTATCGGAAATTGCGTTCCATTTTGAGCGTTCTTGCAGCTGAGACAAATATTCTCGTGACCATCGATTCCAGAATTGTTGAACTAGTTGTTGGATGCGTTGGTATCGGGATAATCGATTGGTAATAACATTTTGAATATCAAGTTGGGGCGAAGCAGCAAGTGAGTCTCCAATCAAAAAATGGGATGGGGTCAAAGGTAAATAATCATCTGGGTCATTGGAAAGAGGCGTTAACGGACGGGAATTCAGACAAGCCTCGATCTGTGTTAAAATGGTATACATCTCTTCATAAGAAACAACTGCGTCACCGAGTGTTCTACGTAAATGAAACTTTGTCGACTTTACCGCAGCCTCCCATAATCCCCCCGACATGAGGTGATTTTGGCGGAATGAAATGCCAATTTATTTGATCTTTAGCCAAATAATTCGATACGGTTTCATTATGATTTTTATCTACTAAGAGGTTGTACAACTCGAGAAAATGATTACTGGCCCCAATGAAATTCGAACCGTTGTCTTGAATATATATCACTAGGCTTACCGCGCCGGGATATGAACCTTTTGAGTGCGTTCAAGAAACTGTCAGTGGTTAGATTCCCGACTAATTCTATATGTACCGCACGAACAGCAAAACATACAAAAATGCAGATATAGGTTTTGACCAATTTGCTCCTTCGAAGAGGTGCCTTCCTTGACTAGAATAGGCCCCGCGTAGTCTATGCCACATTTCGAAAAAGGTCTACTAGGAGTTACTCGAGAAACCGGCAATTTTCCCATGAGAAAACTAGAAGGTTTTGGTTTGGCTCGAAAGCATTTGATACAAGAGCGAATAACCGCCTTAACAGTATTCTTTCCATTTATGGGCCAAAATTTTAACCGAATGATTGATAATAAATTTTGTACTCCTGCGTGCAAATGCTGTATATGTGCATTGTTAATAATTAGATAAGTCAGTTTGTGTTTCTTAGGCAAAATAATCGGGTGTTTTTTGTTCAAAGTTAAGTGGCGAATTCGCTAATCGCCCGCCTACTCGGGAGTAGGCCGTGATTGTCGAGAAAAGGATGCAAATTTAGTAGTTTACTATCATTTTTTAGTCTTCTTGACTTTAAAGCGTAAATTTCTGGAGCAAATTCATTGTTTTTGCCAACCTCAAAAAAAAAAGAAGAAATTTTTCTGGTTTTTCGGCGGTGGGAAAAGAACTTGTTTTGGTTGGCTGCTTTTTAAAAGTACGATTTTTGAATCGACAGATATATCCTACTACCCTTTGTAATTTATTTAAGGTAGAGTAATTTTCGAAAATATTAAATCGTTGCTTTCTCGCGACTAATGTAATAGGTGTTACTTTTTGGGGTATGAAGGAACCCCCCCCCCCCCCCCAACACCACCGCGGAAATGACGTCTGCAGCATTCATTTCGCTCTTTACGTGCTTCCAGTCATGAACCTTAGTTAATTCCGTGATTTGGACTACTTTATTTGTACGAAAGGTTTTTAATTGACTAGGATCTAGTTTTAACCAGGATAACACAATTGTCGAATCCGAATAAAACCTTGTTTTTGAAATCTTAATGTCAAGAGTTTGTAAAATAACGTTTGATAATCGTGCGAGTAAATGAGCTGCTAATAATTCGAGACGAGGTAACGTGAGTTTTTTAAGAGGAGCGACCTTAGATTTTGCGCACAATAAGCTTGAATAGCGCTCTCCATTTGAATTTACAGAACATAAGTATACGCATGCGCCATAGCCCATTTCACTGGCATCGCTAAATCCGTGAAGTTCGACTTCTGTAAATGCATTACAAAGTACTTGCCGATTGATTTTGATATCATTTAAACAATAAATTTGTGACACAAAATTTAACCAAGAATTTTTTAATTCGTTAGGTATGGGTTCATCCCATTCTAAACGCAATTGCCATAAACGTTGCATTAAGATTTTAGCCTTGACGATTGCAGGTCCGATTAAACCAAGTGGGTCATATATTTGCGATATGACTGATAAAATTGAACTTTTCGTGACAGATAAATTGGTTTTTGTGACTTCAACTGAGTAATTTAATGTGTCTGAGTTACTATTCCATACGATCCCTAATGTTTTTAGTTCTTTTACTATCATGAATTAGGATTAAATTGTCTTCGTTTGGTTTATCTTTTACAATAGCGTTTATGATGGTGCTATCGTTGGACGACCATTTTCTTAGCTGAAAGCCAGCCGTTTGCAATATGTGAGACATTTCGCGATAAACTTTTAGGGCTTCATCGATGGTGTCTATGCTTGTAATTAGATCATCCATATAAAAGGAATTTTTAATGATTTGACACGTGCGCGGATATGCTATTTCATTTTCGAATGCTAATTGTTGAAGACAGCGAGTAGCTAAAAAATGGTGCACTTGCCGTGCCATAGGTTACAGTATTAAGTTCATAAACACTGACTGGTTCTTCTTGATCATGTCTCCATAAAATTTGTTGATATTTACGATCGTCTGTATGTACCAGTATCTGTCGGTACATCATCTTTATATCGGCATTTAACACGTATTTACGTAATCTTAACCTTAAGACAATTGAAAATAGTTCATCTTGAACTGTAGGTCCGACGAGTAATAAATCATTTAGTGAAACGTTTGTGCTTGATTTGGCTGTGAAGCGTCGAAACCCCAACGCGCCACTTTTTGTTGTTGTGCTAAATGTCGAAAAACTGCATGATGCGGAAGAAAATATGAATCTACCTCAAGCGTGTCAAGCATGCAAGATTATGTTTGAAAGACATGGAAAGATCCCCAATCGCGCATAAACTCTTAATATTCGTGTTTCAACCTTCATCTTTCCAATCGAGATTCTATGCTTAAAACGCCTAAACACCCGACCTTGTTTGAGCTGTATCGATCGACCTTTCTCTTTAAAGGCAATCTAATCGATGAGACTCTTTCGTTCCTTTCTTGTGCGTTGAACATTGTTGTTTCCTTGAAATAATCCTCACACATTTTGCGCTGCCGAGACAAAATTTGTTTTTGTGGTATTTCCTCAATTTGCCAAAATTTTGTTAGGTTTTGATTCAGAATTTCATTTGTAATCTCTGTACTAACATTACAAACGGTTTTTTGTTTTGAATTTTGATTTAAGTTTATGCTACCTGTAAAGATCCAACCAAGACAAGTTTCTTGTAACATCGGCAAATTTTTACCTAATTTCACTTTACCGACACCTAAAAGTTCGTAAAATATGTTTGCCCCTAATAGTACGTCAATGGTTTTCGATACATTAAATTGTTTGTCTGCTAAATTTAGATTTTTTGGGTAATTAAAATAATTGCTTTCAAATTCCATCAATGGCAATTTTTCTTGTTATTACTGGGAGTACTAAAAAAGGGGGATATTTTGTTTCGAATGAGTTAAATCTGGATCTTATTACAGTAGACGTTTTTTGTTTAATATTTGTAGTTCGTTGATTTATACCTGAGATCGATAGTGAAATGTTTTCACGTTTTAAATTTAATTTATCACATAAATGTCTAGTTATTAAGTTAGATTGACTGCCTGAATCTAATAAGGCCGTGCATTCATGAGAGTTTCCAAAACAATCATCTATTAAAATAGTTGCTGTTGATAAAAGAACTTGACCTTGACTACCGTAATTTGTTTCTCTTAATTGAAACGCATTTGAGACATTTGGTACTAAACATACAGAAGAATCGTTGTTATTTACCATGTGCGAAAACTGCGTATAACTTGATACTTGTGCCGGTGCACCACTAGCTTGTTGATCGGCAACTTGACCAACATTTTCAGTCCTCGACGTTATAGCGTGTGTTATTTCTATTGAATTATTTCGACTTGTAGTATCATGAATATTTCTATTATTTGCCGTGTTATTTTGTAAATTTCGTTTTATTTAATTTGTAATCGTCATTGTGTAATAACGTGTTGTGTTTAAATGAACATATTTTGCATTTACTGGAAACGACATTCGGTTTTAAAAATGTCCTGGACGGAGACAAATTACTGCACAATTTAAATTTTTTGATTTCTTTATATTTATCATCAAGTGATAATTTTACAAATTCCGGACAGTTATAGATAAAATGAGTAGAATTGAATTACA
Organism: Rhamnusium bicolor; assembly: GCA_029963845.1. NCBI lineage: Eukaryota > Metazoa > Arthropoda > Insecta > Coleoptera > Cerambycidae > Rhamnusium > Rhamnusium bicolor. The sequence goes on along the minus strand of JANEYF010002390.1, from coordinate 48,548 downwards.
CAAAACACAAAAAAATCTCTCGATAGCTGAATACACTTGTTGAACATTTTTTGATTGTTTGACATTTAATGAGAAATTTGTATTATTTGAAACTTTACTAACTTCACGATTTGTATTGTTCGATTTTTTTTGTCGCGAGTACCGCTCTTAAACTTTTGCATTTTTTGACAAAATTGTTAGTTGGATTACACTGGGTATAGGTATTCCTTCTTTCTCATTCACGTCTTGTGCTATTATCTATTTACGTAGTTAAGGTATTATTAAAGTGTCCCATTGATCTTTTTAATTTTTGTTAAGGCATTAATATGTTGTAAAACCGAGTCTAGTAGTTTTCTCAGGGAAGTATGCATTCCTTTGACACCTCCGGTAATTTAAATAACAAAAGCATTAACATGATGATTTACAATCGCGCGTTTATTTTCATCTCTCTCTTTTAGAGCATTTAGTGCCGCGATATAATTTTCGTCGGATATTTCATAATGCTCGATTATTCGAAGAGCATCTTGTTTACAACAAACTTTTAAATAAAAGGAATTTTTTAACGTCTGATAAATCTTTGCGATTGTCACTATCGATTTAAAAATGTCATAAAAACTTAGCCATGTGTCATAAGTACCATAAAAACTTGGTAAACCTATATCTGGTAACGAGATGTTCTCGCTTGGGGGGATATTTTTTTCAAATTTATTACTTGCCACTGAAGTGGCTAACCTTTCTACAATATTTATTTGCGACTGAATAAACTTTTTCTAACTTCATAAAAAGTGTTTTTCGATTTTTTCACGTTCTTGAATTTCACTCAAATCTAAAAATTCTAGCCTAGATTGTTAATTTCAAATTGAACAAAACTTGATCTAAGTCCTTTACGTATCTCGAGCTGTGCATTATTCTCTTGATTTTCTGGTACCTTTAAAAGTTTTCAAAACGAGTTAATTTAGCTTTAAATTGCTTACGCGATTATGATGTAACTGTTTAATTTCTGCTTCTACCTGTTCCATTTTTTTACTTTACGTTAAATCGAGGATCGAGTAAACAAATCGAGAAATGTCTAATTATACGGAGATAAGGAAAATATGGAACGGACTTACGTTTGTGGAGCTCTAGCAACTAACTTCTTTTTTTTTCAGTACTGTAAAAACATGGGTTGTTCTTTGTTGGAAAAAAGGTTACTTTTCTTTTTACTTTTCGTGTTTTTCCAAAGGCGTGTGAGATCAATCCGTCGAATGAAAGGGTGAAGGACCACCCTTGCTGGGCGTGCAATAACTTTAAAAACGAGCAATTAACTACTTAGAACTTTATTCTAAATTAACAATAATGATTCGGGGGGCACGCGTTTACATGTTTTAAACTTAGCTGATATGTGTACTGTACGACATCTGTTGCTGTCAAAACTGATAGACAACGAACTGACATATAGTACTAATATTGTGAAATAAACAGTGGCGGGGTACCAAACTGATTAAAATAAATAAGCCTCAACAACCATGTCAGGTCTAGGTATAGATAGATAGATAGATTTCGTTTATTTAACCACGTTATATACAGGTTTGTACATTTGTAGCAAGTCAGAGCACAAAATCTTATAATAAAAAAAAAATGTATTTAAAGATCATCAAGGTTGATATAAATAAATATAAATATTAAAAGCACAAATACAAATACATAAGCTATAATGTACATAGTAATCCTATAAATAAAACACATATATACACTGCACCAGTGTATATACATACATACATACACACACATATATACGCACATACATTCATACATACATACACACAACTATACATACATACACATATATACTCATAATATATCGCTTACATAACACGCATACATATACACACATACACATATACACCATATAAACCACAAAATTAAACTAATTATCAAATTTGAACTAAATATCGGGTTATTTGCTCCACAATATAAAAATAATAAATACAATGCTATTTTATGGGTAATCTTTTATCATCTATTATTATTTATCAATTTCTTGTTTATTAGAATGATGCCCGTAAATAATCTTCAATTAAATAAAAACAATGTTTTAATATAATACTTCTAACATTGTTTTTAACACGATTTAAAATATAGTTGATATATATATATATATATATATATATATATTATAAAAAAAATATATATATATATATATATATATATATATATATATATAAAAAAAAATATGTATATTGGAATAGATATATAAAAAAAAAAAAAAAAAAAAAAAAAAAAAAAAAAAAAAAAAAAAAAAAAAAAAATATATATATATATATATATATATATATATGGGTCTGGACATCGGATATTGCTATGATGACCAATGTTAAGAAATTAATTATTGAGACATTTTTTCTAAATTTTATTCGCACACAATAATTTAAGTCTTTTATTTTAGATTCTCAGCTTGTGGTTCATAGTACTGTCCTTAGTTAGGAGTCTTTCGATTAAAACAAATTTCCATTATGTAGTATAGTTTATACGAAGTCAATTGAAATTGGTCATTGTAAAAGGGGGGAACCGAAAGGGATTTAAAAACCCACGGGGCCATTGGCACTTAACTTGATATTTGTATTTAGCAATGGTATCGAGAATCAAATGGTAAGTTGTGCAGGTGAGTCCGAGACTGGCAATGTAATCAGCCTGAACGAACCATCTACGACTGCACGTGTTTTAAAGATAATAAAACGGACAGGCCCACTAGTATAAAAAAAAAACTCATTAAATCGTTTCTCCGCAATTACGAAAACTTGTGGGATGTGCCGGCATTGGCTATGTTTTGAAAACGATGGGCGACGATTGGCTGGGATCAGGATATTTAATTACGGTTGTTGGTTGGGTGTTTTGGGTTTTTACAGTCAGGGAGTCACCGCGGACTCGGATGTTACCTATTTATTTATTACATTTGTCCAGTGCCAGCAGTGCAGAATACCTATTATAATATCAAGGTGGTTCGGTTTATACCAGTGTTCATATTGGTAAATATTTATTACTACATAAAAGGTATTTAAGATATTGTATTAGGTATTTACTAATTTACCATGGCTTTCTGGAGACCATTTGAAACAGAAGATAATATAATAACGCCCGAAAATCCCGAAATAGTTGAGCCTGTTATTGTCGAGGAAGACGAAATAAATTTAGAGTTTCAAAATAAAGATTTACACGTACAAAGTCAACGCATTATTTTAAATATATATGAACGTTTAAAAAGCGAAAATCGTGAAAAATGTGAAAAGAAATAATAGAACGTATTAACGAATTAACTAAAATATCAAAATCAACAATTTATCGTGTAATTAAAAAAGGAGATGTTATAGATCACGGTACAAATAGGAAACGGAAAAATATGAAATTAAAAAATATTGATGATGCTACCAAAGATGTACTACGGCGTATAATTTATAATATGTATGAAAAAAATATAGTTCCTACGTTAAAAATGATTCGAGAAAAATTAAGCGATTATCCTGATTATAATTATAGTTCTTTAGATACACTACGAAATGTTTTATTAGAATGCGGTTTTAAACATAAAAAACTTGACAGTCGTATGGTAATTATGGAATCACGACGTATAGTAGCACTTCGGGTAGATTACTTGGAAAAAATCAGAGAATATCGTAAACTAAACAGGCATATAGTGTATCTAGATACGCCGATTATAATTCAACCTGGTAATGATTCGTCTTCAGAAAGTGAAGATTCGGATGCGTCAACTTTTAGCCTTTAATTTTTTTAATATACATATATTTTCAGAACAAAATATTTAGATATTATATTAGGTATGAAGTTTACTTTTTTTATTGTTACATTTCTTGGAATATATTTTATTTAGTTGACAAGAAATTTTAATTTAAGCTACTTTATTCTAGAGACATATTTTAATTTTGTTTTTATTTATGTTTTATCTAAACAAATATTTATTTTTGTGGTACTAATTCTTTGCTTTGGTTAAGAAACTTACATTTTTATTTTTATTTTAGAAGAAACTTTTATGTTATTTTTTACTATATAACATCCTTGCCCCTCGCTAATCTAACCTGTCCCATTCCCTCATCCTGGCAAGGATATGTTCATACCTTCTCGTTGGTCCTTGCAGAGCAATAACATATTTCAATATAGTATGGGTTAACTTTAAAACTAAACCCAATAAATTTAAATATTTAGACTTTATATCTAAAACTGATATAATATTTCAAAAATATTTTATTGGCGAAATGAACAAAAATAGCCTATCTAATAAACAAAAAATAATAAAAATTAATACAATTTTCAAACAAGTATAACATTTTCTTATGACAAGCATTTCTATTTGCCTCCGCCCATGTACAATAAAGAGATGCCGACGGTTTTTGCAGGCTTTTAGTTTTTTATACGATTTCAATTGACTTCGTACAAACTATAATACAGTTTTTAAACTGTATTTGGAGGAATCTGTGAATAAGCGCCATTCAGAAGGGGAATGATCGATATCAAGTTCCTGCACTTGCAAGATTAAAACAAGACTGATATTGAAAATGTCCCACCTTACTTTAACTTACTTTTCTAAAATTGCCGACCCATCATAAAATTTATTACCTGTCAATAATATAATGAGTATTATGTTCACACAAAAATTGTATGTATTAGGATTTGCTGATGGATATTTTTTCAGTTAATACGGAGGTATTAACAATACAAAAACAGTAGTGTGAACTATGTTACAAAAATTGTGTCGACCGGTGTTATATTTGTGTAACCCAAGATTTAATTGTGGTAAAGAATTAAGTAAATGAAATATAGCTAGAGGGGTGGATTGCTATTTAGTCTTGTACAATGGTCACTTTGGTCTTCTAATCTTATACCGCAGACTGCTATTTCTAGGAGTTTTTTTTACTGTGACAGTTTGGCTCATCGAAGCATCCTCAAAATTCCAAATTTATGTACACTAATTTACACAATTTTTATATTTTTTTAGCAATGTTTTAAAGTTTGTTGTCAACGACTGTTCAATGTTTATATTAGACAATTTAAATTTTTATGTTTAGGAGTTGTATTTTGTTAATGTTTTAGTTTTAATCCCGGACCCGTCCCACTCAGCCCAACCTAACTGCCCCGTCTCCATCATACGCGGGGATGTTAGATCGGTAACGAGCCGAATGTCCGGCCAGGGTCATATACATTGTCCTTATTAACAAATTGTTTTTGATTTGATTTGATTTGGGAGTTAAGGTTATTGATAAATATCCAACAGAACGATCTATAAGATTTATTAAGATTTTTGGCCAGTAGTAAACAATTAAGAAAAATGTTATAATGATTTTAGGCAAAGAATATAAACGAGAATTTTTGTTCATGTAATTTTTTTGTTTTTTTTATAATATCCTGTACATAAGAAAGAAATATCAATAACTACGAAAGTAGAACCTTTGTAATTTTCATTAATAGTATTTCAAGGTCTTATGATTTTGTCGAATAGATTTTTTATTTAGAAAAGTTTGTTGTTCAGTAACGTCACGAGACAAATTAATGATTAAAATCACGAGCTTGTAAGACATGGGGTTTTGCAACTAAATTTGTCGTACCAAGCAACAGCTTGTGACAAAAAGTAAGCGGTTTTATTGGAAGTAAATACATATACAGTAGTCATTTATTTAATTGTTGCCTAAATTTTCTCTAGATTTTTTTAATATAATTTTTTTGCATAATATTTTACATAATATAGCTGGCAAGGACGATTGAAAATCAGTGGAGAACTCATCCCTTATTACTGACACTGGAACCCTTTACAAGAACTACATGGCCTATTTCTATCAATGGCTATGAGAGCCCCTTTTTTATCCACATTTTTTAAATACAAGAAATTAGCATAACTTTCTAATTCTTATGTGACATTTTAAATGGGAAGTTGTATTTTATATGTTGCCACAATAAACATCTTCAATAAAAAGGCACAAACCTTATAGATAAGACGGCATTTACAAATTTCGTAAATAAAAAAAGTAAAGCTATGTACCTCACTAATCTGAGAATTTACTGAACAACTTTCAGTCTGCTGTTTTTATTGAACGTTCATGGTAGAAAATGTTTATATAAAGAATTCTGGTAAAAGGTAATCATTTTAGATGATGGGCTGTGATTGAGACAACCGGAGGAAATACGGATGCTGTGAAAAGGATGATCAAATAAGACGATATGTCAAATTCAGAAGGCCGTGAAAATTGTGTCCACAAAATTATTGTTGATCTCTTACATGTGGCAAAGCTTTATACTACAGGACATAATTTTACAACAACATCAAATGTAATTTTAAATAATTAAGAATCGTAATCGTTTCTCTCTATATATTCTACTGTTGAAATAAAAAATATATATTTTTGTCGAAATTAACAACATTCATATATTGAAATAAATAAACCTTTATCAACGGATATAAATACGGACTATAATATCTCATATATGGGTCGTTGATAGTATGGCAGAAGATTACATGTTTACTAAAGTAAAACAATATAAACTATTAAAGTTGCCTGAAAGTAAAAATAAGTAGTCCATAAATGTGTATTAAAAATTTTAAATTACATTTTTACCATATATAATTGAGATGTCATTACTTTTGTAAAGATCATGTCCATCAAATAGAACGACTATGTAAATTTATTATATTGTTAGGTTTTACTTTATCCTTGAAATACAATAAAATTTGTCTGACGTATAAGTTAGAATATATGGAAGATTATTTACCTTTACTTGAAGGTACTGCCCAATATAGACGTTTCGTCTTTAAAAAGAAATCGGCCTCCTCGTAAGCTCTGCGTTTTTTAATTTTTGTAATAATACAATCAACATTTACTGCTAGTAGATCTTGTTCTTCTGGCCAAATGAAAACGAAATTATTTTCTTAAAGGTACTCGCCTCATGAAGTTTACGTCATATGTTGCTTCATTTATAACACAAACTTGACCAATATAACGAATATTTGAATATTTTGGCCATTTAACCAAGATGAAGTCATACTTCTCTACTATATTTTTTGATGACATGCAATTATCATGTTCTTTTATAAAATGAATTAATGGCAGCTCACCTTCTAAGTCTGAGAAGACATCAGAATAATTTAATTTTTTAGGGAATGGTTGAGAATTAGCTTGGATGATGAAGTTTACTAGACCATAATGGTCACAATCTGTTTCAGTAAGCAATTTAAACAACTTAGTCGACGAAGGGCAATACGGTTAAATTTATTGATCTGCCAGCATAACTGATGCACTTGCATTGTTCCTTTAAATGGTTTTAAGTTGAGTGAAATTAGTTTTTTTATTTGCTCCTGAGAAACACTTGCCACATGAATTCTGGAACAGGCTTCTTTTAAATTCGATATGAGTGAATCAAAATTAGGAATATCATATCCGCATGCCACTAGTCGGTCGGCGGTTCTTTTAAGACACCCACCAACCCCATCCACAGCTCCCTTACCTTGTTCACTTTCGAAGTAATTCCATGATATTTCTTTGACCTTTCAAGTATTTCCAAGCATTGTCCCAAACAGTTGAAACATGTTTTTGTTTTTATATTGTGTACTTGGGCCATCACTGCAGAAATGAACCCTGCTTAATAACAGCATCTTTTCTTTAATGATTTTCACTAACGGGGATAAATGAGTGAGTATGGCAACAGGTTCATGCCGAAGATTATCAGAGAAACTGCAGAAGGATTCTGGTTTGATGTCTTCATCGACTTTACGGTACCATACCACGGTGTGCATTGAAACGTGCAGTTTGGAGCCGCCAAAGTGAACACTTTGTAATTCACGGTAACATTTGCATATGTAATTTTCTGACAAATCAACATGAATTAATATCTCGGTTTCAGGAGTTAAATTTTGTTTAATAACCTGAATGATTTTGAATTGGTGTTTCATATTTGAAATATGAGCCATATATTTAGGTAAAGAATCTATTACTTGCTTAACCATATCACTCTTAATATATTTTATATCTTCTTTCACAATCTTTTTACAGTTCTTTTCGACACCTTTTATGTTAATGACAGTGCTCTTTAGGACCTATTTTTTTGTAAGATGAATGCTCATTTTCTTCACAGGGTTTGAATGCCACCTGCCTATCTTTACAGGTGTCACATTTTCTTTCTAAAAATTTTTCTTGTAGATAGCAGCAAATGCTTTACATACTTCTTCGGGATTGCTTTCATTTATAATTTACAAGAGTTTCAGTTTAGATACACGAAGAAGCATATTTTCATGAATCATGCAAAGGCAAGTTTCTCTTTTTGCAGCTGTTGATATAAGAACCCAAAAAGGTCTGAGCTTATAAAATGTTGCATAGCTTATTTGATGAGATGCCAGATTTTCCGAAACTAATTTTTCGTACAACGTCTTTAAAGAGTTTGATAAATAACGCTTTTGTGTCTTACACTGATTTACCATAATCGTGTCCTTCCCCGGATATATTCTATATTGTCATCTCTCTTATAAAATTTTTTGACAATATTTACTAAGTTGGAGTGCATTATTTTTAGTTTGCTAAATGCTTTATCGGAAGATTTTTTTTGTAGCTTAGAAGATCCAAATATTTTGTTTGTTTCATTTACTAGACGACATTTTTTTATAATTTTTCCAAATTGTTTTTTTTGGTGCTGCAACCTAAATTCCTAAAATTTTCTTGAAGCTGAGTTTTAAGTACTTCCCCCAAAAATCAGTTGGCGTTTAACTTCTTTAGTTAAGGCTTGTGTAAGCTCTTCTACTTTAGTTCTGGGAGAATCTTTATTAGTTTTAATAGTTTGCTTTTTTAATCTGTAACATTGTGTTTTGTACCGTGTTGCCTTTTTTCTATACCTATCTAGCTCTTTTTCAACTAGTTTCAATTTTCTTACTGTTTCTGAACAGTTCCTAAGCATTCTTCTTCTTCCTGCTGAAGACCTTCCTGATGTACCCGGCATATTAGCATGATGTTGATTGTAATTCAAAGTAATGTCACCAGTTGGTGTTGATGGTGGTGTAATTTTTTGTAGAAAGGTCGTCAGATTTTCCTCCTTTATTTTCTTTGTTCTGTATTTTTTAAAGATGTCTCCCTCCAGCGTTTTCTTGTCTTATTTCTCTTTCATTTAAATCTTGAATCGTTTAAATTTTTCCTGCATTTTTTCGTTGATGGTATTTCTCTCTCCCTCTGTCCTTGTGCTTCGCTTCTTCATATAACTGAGGATCATTTCTTAGTCCCTTCCCCTTTGCTCAAATTTTTTCTCTTTTCTTCTTTTTTCTAAGTTTTTCTTTTGTCTTTGCCATTGAATCAACGTACCTATTTTAAGTAAAAAAATCTCGTAGAATCCATAAATCATAAATTACAAATTTAATTTACAGAATTTGGTTTAGTGAGGGCTAGATACTTTATATAAAATGTAAAACACATTTGGAAAAATGATGTACTTTTATAATTTTTCGTAAGATTTATCATATAGGTACTATACAAAACAACTCCATGGACATGTTGCTCAACTTCATGGACATCAACATCCATGGAGATGATTCCATGGAGTTGGTGTTTTTGAGTAAAATTAATAATATTTGTTTGTCAGACTATACCTAACCTCCAAAAGATTTCGCATACAAGCAAAGTATGCTTTGTAATGTATTATTAGGAAAAGCAGATAATCTAAAACCACTTATTCTATTTTTTTTTCAACAACAAGGGAGTTGATTGTTGATAAAAATACACACCAAGATATTTAACTTTAATTTTAAATAAAAAAACAACGTTATTCCACACTGCACTTTCGCTTAACCACATCAACAAACCCAAACCCTTTGCAGTCTAATTTATGAAATGTTTTCACAGAACTTTGGAAGACATCTTGCGGTAAATTGTTTTATTATTTTATATTTTTAGTAAATTATGAGCCGTTTCATATCTCTGAAATCACAAATAAAATCTTTTGTTCTTACACACATTTAAGACATACCATAAGCTACCTTTTCTAGTGTTATTAAATTTTTAATTGTTTTAATTTATAATTTGTGTGCACCAGTTACAGCATGTTGTCTCCATTTTGGAGAATTACCCATATCTCTAATGTTTTGTTACTTACTAGGTACTTATTTTTTTAAAACAATTCTCGAAATTATCCTTGTACAACAAAATCTCTAGATAACTTTTTGGTTTCAGCTGAAATCCAAGGAAAGTTCAACGCGCTTCAGTGGCGCACAATACATCTCGGTGGGCTGTACCATTTAGAAGAGGAGATCAGCATGTCCACCACAGTCCCTAACTTCATCGGCGACATTCAACAATTCTATTTCAACAACATTCCCTATATTGAACTAGCCCGGGCTCTAAGTACAGAGCAATCAATATCTGGATTCCCAAATATCAAAGTAATGGCAAAATTCGTTAAACATGCCACAGATAATTTACATCGTCCTGTCACATTCCGGTCGAAACATACATTCATCGGTTTGCCGATGTTGAGAGCTTATTCTAGCATACATATCGACTTTATGTTCAAAACTCGTGAAGCGAACGGCCTTATTATGTTCAATGGAGGAAAGAAGGAAGACTTTGTTGCTGTGGAACTTGTTGACGGCCATATTAATTACGTTGTAAACGTAGGTGATGGGACTGTTACGCTGAGGGACACAGTCAGGGCACACTTAAACGACAACAGATGGCACACTGTCGGCATAAGAAGGCCGTCTGCAAAGCAGCACACGTTGATGGTCGACGATGATATAGTTATTGCCGCTAATTTTGGTACTGGGAATTTGGAACTGGATGGCATTTTGTACCTTGGGGGAGTCTACAAGGACCTATATGCGCAACTTCCCCAGGACGATGTAAAGTCTAGGCACGGGTTCGAGGGTTGCATCGCTGGGCTGGATCTAAACGGGGGAGTCTCCAAATATTATGGAGGATGCTGTGGTGCACAGTTCGCTAGTAACAGCTGGTTGTGAAGGTAAGAAACATCTCAAAAAGTAATTTATAATCAATTTTTGTATAACTGTTTAGATACTTTCGCGCTATATTAAGAATTCTGGATTACTGAAATCCATGTATTTTCAATTTTTATTCTTAAAGGTCACGTGAACGAGTGAAATCTGACCTGGAGGAGGTTGGAACCTTTAATGTGAAGATAACACTGACGTAGTTTTCTACGAAACACCAAAACATTATATACTACACTCGACGCGCGTTTCGCCAACCAAGTTGGCATCATCTGGAGATGATTAATCATCTCTAGGGATAATCATCTCAGATGATTCATTTGTTGGAAAGGCGCGTCGAGTGCAGTATATAGTGTGTTGGTGTTTCGTGGAAAACTACGTCAGTGTTAGTGAAATCTGAGTTGAAAAAAATTACAAGTAAAATTATAGTACATGCATTCGTATATGATTAGAAGGATAATAGGTATCGGTTTCACTGTCATTTGTAAATATCATTTAATTTATCCCCTTTAAAGACTGACTAATGTTTTGACGTAAAGTCAGACGCGCAGAGGTTAAATTTTTCCAGTAACATACTGGGTAACTAACTATATTTTTTAGATAACGAAGAATTATTCATGTGAGTCCCAAAAAAAAAAAGGAAAAATTTAGAGAATGCCACAAATAACGTTCAGACAATATTTAAATAAAACTGATAAATTATTTGAATCAAATTTGAATTTCTGGGATTAGCTAAGGACTTTTCAGAATTAGAAGAAGTTTTTATGAAGAATGACGTTTTATTAAGAAACCAAAAACAAAAAATTTTGTCGTGAACACACTGTATATGAGACTTCAAATTTACCATAGGAAGGCACATTATTTCTTTATGAGCTTTTAAGTATTTTATGAATTTTATTCTCTTTCCGATTTGATAAGTTCTTTAATCTGTTCTTCTGAAATTTCCAGTAAATTGTCCAACGTTAGTTCATTTTCTCGACCTAGAAAACAATTATTTATGTTACTAAAGTAGGTATAAATAATTTAAACAAATCATTGTAGCAAACTATGTAATAGAAAAGTATGCTCGAATTTTCAAACAGGTATGGCATAACAAGTTTTGTAGATATGAAACCGAAATTATTAAGCCCATTTGAATATTCACAAAATTTCCATGCATATATAGAAACTGTAAATAGGCAGCTAAAATACATAATAATTAATATGTTAGCTTAGCATTTTTGGCAAGAACAAAGAACTTTAATCCTACACTGATAATAAATTAATATCAATGACTTCAGAAATACACTGATTAATATTATTATATATAGGAGGTAAACATCAGGGTGCATGACTGGTAAGTCACCGCATTTCTTTCAAGGGATGTTAGTAGAGATCATTTGCAATTGATTTAACTATAATATGCACAATCCAAAACCTGACAGTTTTTGAGATATTTTATTATTTTATTTTTTTTTTTTAGCAAAACCCCTTACCCTAATGTGTTTGAAAAAACATATGCAATCGCTTAAGTGGAGATTTCTCATTCAAAAATATGACAAATAGTTACTATCAATATGGGTCCATTGCTGTTTCGTACTTGAAATGCAGAATGTTGAAGTTTTATTATTATTTCGGTTAATTTTGTAAAAAATAAATCCCACTGACTTTTTGTTTTAAATGGACAGTTATGTAAACAGTTAATTGCTGAAAAGAAGTACACCTCTTGATTTTTGTTAGATTTAGGTTTCGTGTCGATAGAGTTATAAATGCAATTTTTTTATGTAGGATAGTTAATAGCATTATTGGGGGGGGGGGATTTTTTTTTTTAATTGGCTTGAAAAATACTTTAAAAATTGCATTTATCTTCTACACGATGCCGATATCTAAAAAACGTCAAAAAATTACATTTGTTCGGCAATTAACTTTCTACATAATTGGGCGATCAAAAACTAAAAAAATCAGTGGCGTATATATATTTTACAAAGTTAACGCAAAGAAAAATAAAACCTCAATATCTCAGAAACGAAGCAAAAAAATGGACCTATGTTGATAGGAATTAGGTATATTTGTCTTATTTTTGAGTGTAGAATCTCTGTTTAAGCAATGGCACATGTTTTTGAAACATCCTGTATATCTTTAATTTGAGAACAATGGACGCTCTACCTGTTCCTAGTATTTTTTGTATTATTTAAGGTAGTAAAATGTAGTTTTTAAAACTTCATATGAACCTCTTTCGAAAAGTAATATATACTTAAAGTAGAGAAGTTTTTAAATAATTTGCACGTTTAATGCATTATCAAGTTTTTAAAATAAATTCCTATGAATGTACGATTGAGTTGAAATTTTTTGTCACAAGTGTAGTTTTTTGGCTTGTCTTTTTATCTTATTACAGTATTTAACCCAATGTTTGTTACATAACTATGTAAACTAACGCGGGAAACTGAAATATTAAAGAAAGTTTTACTTTTTTTGTTAAATTTAAAATAAAATATCTCAATAACTATTAGATCTCTAAATCAATTGTAAATGAGTTCTACTAACCTACCCTCAAAGGAATAAACCGACTTATCAGTCACCCTGTATATGTATTGTATAATAAAACGCCACTACAATAAAAAAATGCAGATCTTGACTATAGATTGTATATAATACACAAGCAAAAATTATCAAAAAGGAAAATAACTTGGGAAATATATACACAACCATTAAACTTCAGATGAATACCTTTTCACCCACAATATAGTGACGCTGTGTATACATTTCTTGTAAAGTATATAATTAAAATAGCTTGCATGCAGTAAAACCAGACTTATTAAACTTACCTTCAAATATTGAAATTAAGGACTCCAATTTCCAACTTGCTAATAGCTCTTCCATCGTAGACTCATTAACTTCTATTTCACAGCTCATAATGTTCGTATACTTCTTTTTTTAAGTGCAACTTTACAAATATAAATTATTTCATAATAATTAACATGTATGAACAGGCTCGACAGTACAGCACACACACACTTCGACGCGTAGTAGGTAAGGTATGTCGTCTTTGTTTGGCAAAGGCATAGCTTTCTACCTCCTACCACTGCGCGATTCACTTGTTTCAACATTAGAATACTTCACATTGAGATTAGCAAGTATTTAATCACGGATAACAGTTATTGGATTAATAGTATGTATAATTCTTTCAGCAAAGTTGTTTGTAGTTTTATCCAAGAGTAGTATTCTTATGTCAAGAAAAACGTCGGTTAAAGTTGATTAATATAATACTTAAGGCATATTTTTGATATACCTACATTTAAATAAGAAGTTGCTTCAAGATATTCTTACACTTACTCTCACGGTTAACAATACTCGAAAGAAGTGTACTATTAAGAGTATATTTAATAGATACATATGCTTCGAAGGAATCAAACTTATATTGACTTAAAGACTTGCTCAAAGATATCGGTTCTTGCGTTACAATTGGTATATTATTGAAATAATAATAATTTATTATGCCAAGTAATATTTTTCTGGTGACAAGTACAAAAATTCAAGAATAATCGATTACTTTGATATAGAATAGTTTTCTTTTCGTGCAGCACCGATAGTTGTAGTGTTGTGTGGAGAGTTTCCACTACTATTATAAAATGGTTATAACTATATAAACAATTAGCATCTTTGTTTTTTCTATATATTCAGAGTGTGCTAATTGTATGCTAAATGATGGTATAGGTTTAGTAATTAACTCCGCTGGATGTAATGCCAAATTCACAGACCTAATTTTTTTTACTGTTAGACGGCACACGATTGGCGGTTACCTTAAATAATGTAAATTGTATTTTCTCAATACTAGATTATGGAAGCTGTATGATAAATCATTTTTTTAAATAATATTATTAATTTTAAGTTTTCCTTTATATAATGATATTTCAGTGAACAGAATTTTAATAACTTGAATATTTAGAAGATTATATTGGAATTCATGAGAAGCTAACGAATTGAATTAAAAATATTTTAAGACAGATATTGCTCTCCAGATAATTTTCGTCGAATCATATATAATTAAATTAAGCAGATTAAGACAAATGTTTGACAAGTTAATGAAATACTAAATTGAGAAAAAAATAAATTAAATTTTAATTCTACCAAGAAAATTGTACATTAACAAATATAAAGGGAAACGAAGTTTAAATATTATATACATTTATATACATTTTGTGTATTAACAGATTTTCTTCCAGGTAAATATGTACAGTTCATTGTCGAGATATAAGATATATCAAAAACATCATAAAAATCACCAACAAAAATACAGCCGGGCAATAATGAATTGATTAGTCCAATGGCATCTTTGTAGGCATAATTGTTAGTAATTTAATGACGTCTTTGTATTTCTTATATCTCAGCAATGAACTATACAGTAGTTGAGTTTTTGTTTCATAAAAATATATTTAGTTCATATAATCATAATAAAAAATGGGTGATTATTTCAACTGTTTCCTTAATTAAGTTAATCATTACTGAACTTCCAAACAGAATTCTAGCTGACTGCGATTTTGGCAGAACTGAAGACAAAATTATTGCTTGTATCAGAAATAATTTTAATATAACAGCTTGAGAAAGCTGCAAAATATTATCTTTCGTAGAGCATTTTTTTGTTTTGAATACATTTTTCTAACAATCCATTAGAAATTCTAGGAAAGGAAATTTATCTGTCCGTTTTTCTAATTGAATAATTAAAGAGTGCTTTTACAACTTGAATTCTGAATATCTTGAAAACGAAACGATAAAATTTGAAAATATTTCTTATGTGGTATTCAGGGGAGGAAAACTTTTCCTGTCATGCCATTTAAAATTTTAGGGGTTGTGGTCATAGCGCGAAGAAATAAGGAGATTTGCAGGTGAGTTTTATTGCAAAAGATGCCACCCTCGAAGATGAAGTTAAGTGTCTGTGTTTTTTAAAAAAATCAATTTGAGCTACCCGAAAACCCGTCTGCTTAGTTTTCAATGATCCTCCCTCTATAAAAGTTTGTGTACAAACTGTTTTTTTTTCATATATATGTGCAAATGGACAGTAATCCTAAGCCAATTCGGCGTTGTCCCAGAAATATTCGTCCTTTTGTAATATTTGTCAGTATTTTTTGTTTCGGGATACTTTCAATTCTTTGTAAAATTCTCTAAAGAAAATAAATCGAAATGAAATTGATATTAAATTAAACTCGTGTTAAGCTAACAAATTTTCAATTTTTTACATTATGGAATTTGTTTCGAGAACCCAATTTGATATTGAATAAATAATATTTCATCAAATAAATGAATACAAAATTACATCACGTTCGATTTCCAATATAATTGGATACACCAAATCACTCATAATTTTGTTCAAACAATACTAAACACGTTGGACGAATATTTGAAATGTGAAAACCATTTAATAAAGCTTACGTATAAAAAACAAAAGTCAGTGTCTACTAGGAAGAATATAATTAAACGGGTTTGGCCGTAACATCTTTAATCAAACTTTTTGTCGTTTTTTATTGCTTTGCTGTTGTTACATTTTTGTGTTTCATTCGTTATGTATTTACATATACATACATATAAGGTGATTATTTTAACTGTCTCATTTAATTTCTTTGGAATTAATTTTAAACTAGGATAAAACCCAACATATATTTCCCATGGAATACTACTAAAAAAAACAATTGAATATTAACAAAACCAAATGTAACTAAAACAGATTTTTTTCTTCATTTTTCAAAGATTTTATATTACAATAATTGAACACCAATTGAAGGGTCTGGTTCAAACATGCCAAATGCAAAATTACAAAGCTGAGATATCTTCAGAAAACTGAATTTTAGAAGCAAGAGATTTGTAGCTGTCCGCCGTCGTTAGTATGTTTTTGTAACTATTCAAGACGAGCTTGGCTCTTATAATCTCAGATTGGAAGAATAAGATTGATCAGAAAGGCATAAAGGTTTGTGTTTGTATTTATAAACCTAAAAAGAGCATTTAAGACTATAGATCGCAGTATATTATTACGTAAATTAGAAAAATATAGAGGAGGATTTGTATTTGGTTTGAAAATTATCTTACCAATCGTTCCTGTACACAAAAGTAGGAAATACAAAACAATGTATGAAGTAAATAATCTTGGGGTTCCCCAAGGAAGTGTGCTAGCGCCCACTTTTATTTATTTTATATATAGATGACTTAGGAAATATGCTCACAAAATATAAAAATTCATCCTTTTGCAAAAGATACCTTCATATATTATGTCAGTAGGGAATACAAAACGTAATATCCTTAAATGAAGAGAATTGTTCACCCTTAAATTCAAACAAAATAAATTAAAAGTAAATGGATTAAAATCTAAATGGATGTTTATAAGCAACAGCTACTGGTATAATATATTTAGAAACTTAAATTTAAATATAAAAATGAAAGAGCTGGTAGTTGAGCAGGTAGATCAAATGATATACCTTTGGCTTTGTGATTAACAGAGAATTAATTTCGGAAATCATATAGATTACATTTCAAAGAAAATGGGTAAAAACTGGATATCTGGGACGAGTAGCTCCCTACTTATCAATGTCAACTTAAGTTACCATATATATGACCATATTGTATAAAATGTAAAAATTCTCTTTTTCTATATTTTTTATATAATATTTTTTTTTTCTTTTTTTTTTAATATTATTGCCTCACTTTACTTAATGTTGTTTTGTTCTCTATGGTATTACACCAATTTTGATAGGTTGCAGAAATTGCAATATGAAGTTATGCGAGTTACTTTGGAATGAAATAAATACTCCAATATTAAAAACATGTTAAATCTGTTAAACTGGCTTGATATTAAAAGCTATTTCTATATTCAGGCAATGATGTTCATTTACAAAATGATATACCATGCACTACCCTGTATACCTAGGAGATCAGCTAATATCAGTTCTTACAATACAAGATCAACTTCAATTTCCTATATTCCACCAGCTCTAAAAATTGTACAATGAACAGCCTAGTTGCATAAAGGGTATTAATTCATACAACAGTCTTCCTCAAACTCTGTTTTTACCTAAATATATTAAACTGGGAAAATTTGGCACTTAGCATATTTGAACAACAACAAATGCAAATATGGTCGAAAAAAACAAAATTTAAAAAAGATTTATCTTTATATTTTTCAAGTTATAAGTGACTATAGAGTAATTTTTTACTTCCAGTTTAGTCGTAAATTTCCGTCATATATGCTTATTCCTACAAAATTTATTAAAAATTTGTAGATTTAGATAACACCATTTCTTTCGCTGTTATATTGATTTTATGCACAATTTAAATACAACTATTGAACTACTGCCATATACTGATTTGTTGGGAAAAAAGTATGATCTTTTTTTTATTTGATATAAATCCAACGAAATTGAGTGGGATATCTTAGGTTAAGGACAAGCCAAAGATGCCTCATAACTCCCACAATGAAGGTCGCCATTACGGTCGCTACATCGAAATCACCAGATTTAAACTCGTCTCTCTCTTTTCCTAATACAAAATTCTAGATTTTCAAGGGATGCCTTCGGTGACTTGGGAGGCTGTTAATAAATAAAAGTAAAAACGAAGACAAAATCATTAACAAGGACAAGATCAACGACAAGGACAAGAACTAAGAATAAGAACAAGAACAACGCTCCGCCTCTTTAGATGTCTTTAAAAACAAAGAAAGGTTTACTTAACCATCCGCCTACTTTAATAACCAGATATATTATGCAGAGCCACTGAAAATGATCATCGCTATAAAACACATGCATTTTACCGATTTTTTTTATCAAATCTAAGACACCGCCCATGTTTGTTCAGATTTGACGATAACGGGTTATTTTATTACTATCACACGCTTAATAAGCTTTACGAATTTTGCAACGCTTTGTCCTTGTTTTATAAAGCAGAATGGTGATGAATACACCCTTTTTCCAAATATAGACTAATCTCCCTAAACCTTAGAACAAATTATCTCTAGAACTTTATCCACATTTTATTTACTAAATAAACCACGATTATAATGATAATACGATTTTCTGTATAAATAATTTTTGTTTATTTAAGAATTTCCAATGAATTTGGAAATACATAACAGAGGGCTTACGATTTATTGACACACCTTTCTCTGTCCACTCCTGAACATAGGCATCCCTTTCTCTTAACGCCACTTTCTGCCTACTTTCTCTTTATATCGCCCAACCATCTTCACTGTGGGCATCCCACACTTCTTCTATACAATCTTTTGCGCCATTACGTCCTTGCTTGGTTCACTTTATGTTGTCCTATTTGGCTTTCTGTATCACTCGGCTCCATTTCATTTTTGCCCTATGTTTGTTATTATAACCTCTACTTTTGTCCATTTTTTGATGTCTTTGTTCTGGATATGATCGCTCAGGCTCCCTCCTAGATGACTCTCTCTATTACTGGTTGAGTTGTTCTGAGCTTATTACTTGAATTTGAGAAAATCATTATCATAATTATTGCCGCCCAAAACATACTGCCGTTCTCAAAATCTCTGCACCTTGGTTCTCCTTGCCTACGAAGTTTTAGCGTATGTCCCAGATAGACATATTCAATATTCATACACTTTTTCGATGGTTGTCTTTTTATACATATATCTGTGTCTGCTTCATTCGCTGTCATTTATTTTGGTTTTCCCGAGGAGCCAACTTTCTCTGATTCTAATTTCAGCAGTTACAGTAATATTTCAGGTAGTTGTTCTTTACTATTGCTTATTAGATATTGCATTGGAAAAATACAAGGAATGAAAAGCTCTACAGAGAAATATGATTAATTAAAAATAATAAAAGTCATGGAATATATATTTGAGGTAATTTATATATATATATCGTATACCTAAATTATTTCAAAAGGTCCACCTAGCAAAGGGTTTGCAATTAAATGTAAATATAGTTGTAGGACCCACTTAAAATAAAATTGGTTATATATTTTACGATTACTTCAGGTACTGTTTTATCACCTGCGTCCGAAATGCTAATATTTAGGCCGTATGAAAAGAACAATTAATTAATTGAGCTCTCGACTAATTTCTGATTGGAACCTGGAATAAATGTTTCTATTCCTGAATCTTTCTTATAAATATAAATGATGATTTACTAATTTACTGGGAATCTTTCATGCTTAATATGAATTTATTTTAATAAATATTTGTAAAGAATTAATATAATATGCAGTATAGTTATGGAACCTTCTATTAGGGGTGAAATTTGCATCGTGATTCTATACATATAACATAATAAATACAGGTTGATTAAGTGTTTAATTTCAAAATGTGCATAATGGATTCAGAGTCCGGTAATGCCAAAAAAAAATCATTATCTATCTCCTTACATGGCTAACTTTTTTATTTGCAGAGTTACAGAGTCGGTTAAATTGATTGCCGTATTGAAAATTGTGGTATGTTTTCAGGTTGCTGAGTTATACTGAAAAACTGAAAATGGTCGATTGTTTTAATGTTAAATAACTTCCAAACCGTTAACCGTTAATCTTGGGAAATCCGTGAGAGGTGCTATCAATAGATATTTGTACGTAGAATTCAATAAACCTGTGCCAATTCCATGGTTGACACGATTTCCGAGATGTAACATAAACTTGCATTTTTATTAGTTATTTCATCATTTCCAGCATATCCAGTTTATGTTATAAATCAGATAATAAACACATTTTTTACATGGATGTTCCATTCAAAGTGGGTCACACGGGTAAGCACCAGAAAATTTTGAAAATTTAGTGGATTACTAATGGTAGTGTAGTCAATCCAACTAATGTAATTACAAACATCTGGCACTTCCGGTTGTACCGAAAGTGTTTTCCAACTTGCTTATTTTAAATGGAATACCCTATATATTTTTAGGGTTCTCGAAGACCGTAAAATTCTGAGTCAAAACTATGTAGGATATCTTATGCCTACTGACCCAGACGTTTCAGGAGATATTTGACATTTTAAAAAAATTTTGACAGGTGTAATGGTTTACAATAACCTTTATAACTTTCTTGAAAAGATACTCATTTGCTTTTTTGGCATACAGAAAGAACATAAGGTGGCTACGCTCTACAGTTTAAAGAAATTCAATAATAATATAACAAGTGTTCCATTTTTGACGTTACATTTTGTAAACTTCAAACCGCGAAAAATTGCTTTTACTTAAGTCAAGAGAACACCCTGTATTTTTTTACATCAAGTTATGTATAATTAAATTCCTTTTTCTTTTCTGATATAAAGGCATTGTGGCAGTTTTTAAATATTACTTTTAGTTTGAAGTATTTTCGATTTTCTTAGAAATTCAAAAAATTTTTAGTACAAATTTTATCAAATTAGCCATGATTAGAAACAATCAGTAATGTCAGTCATTCTGTTATGTTAAAAAATGCCACCGCGTTTTAAATTACACCCACCGAAGACTTTTTTGAATTTATTTATTATTTATGGGGAAATGTGATAAAAATATCAAGAACTTGTAGTACTTTTGCTACTCGGTATCCAAAAAAACGTGAAAATTTTTACACATATATATATATATTATATATATATATATATATATATATATATATATATATATATATATATATATATATATATATATATATATATATATATATATATATATATATATATATACCGGGTGAGTCACAATTGTCGGCGCTCGCCCCAATGTCTCCTAAAATATTTGGAATAGAAAATTGAAATTTCGAGGGGCTTATTATACGACTAAAATGCCATCTTTTCGATAAAAAATAAAGTTTAGTGTATTGCATCCGGTTTGACCGGAAATGCACCACAACTTTCGATTTTTAAATGAAACACCCTATATATTTTTACATTTTTTGGAATCTAGAGGAGATACTGAGATACAATACATCTATTTTTGGTCACTTTTTGATAAACATTAAAAATTTTATTAAAAAATCTATTTCTGAATCAGAGTGCTGTGGTGCCCAAAATATAAATTTTAAGTTTGTGTGCTACGTTACTATAAAAATAAAAAGAGCAATATGATTGCATTACTTAATGGTCTAGAGGCGTTTAAAATTTTTAAATGTATGTTTTTTACCCACTAACTCGGTTTTTTTAAATGGGGAAGTTAATCGTCCACCGAAACGTTTTTAAATACCCCATTTTCATACCGAAATCTAATGATACCAAAATTTTGAAAATCCGCTCCGAAATATTTGAGATTTCAGCTATAAAATACAATGCAACCAAGCTTTTAGGAAACATGCGGCTAATAGATTAGAGGGGCTTTGGAAACTAAAATGACACATTTCTGTTTAAAATCTGGTAACCTAATAACATTGGAAAAATCATAGTAGCCATTGAATGTAATAAATAAAACAATATCAGCTGCCAGACAAACTCGTGTAGTTATAGGCAATCTTGAGCTATCAAACATTTAATAATTGTGAGCGCAAAGAACGTTACAAGTAGAAGTTTTTAGCATAGATATGTGGAGGTAAACACAATTACATCCACAAGGAAAGTAGCAACAGAATGCGACATCAGTACGGTTTTCCAGGTTTTTATTTAAATGAACATAAATATCGGGCCTATAAATAAATAAAAATTAATTCCGTTTGAACAATTAAACTTAAACTAGGTAACAGTAGGGTATCCATATTAAAATAATTAATATAATTAAACCATAAATTGACATTATAGATATTGTTCAAAATGTCCACCATTTTTTCCTATACACAATTCGGCTCTGCGTACAGTTGCTTGAATGGCTCTACGCAATTCAGCCGGCGTTACTTCATAGGCCGTACAACTTTATTTTTGCAGCTCTTCACGGGTATTTTGAAGAAGTTTTATAAACTTTATTTTTGAGAGTGCCCCATGCATAATAGTCAGGGGTTAAGTCAGGTGACCTAGGGAGGCCACCTGATATGGCCTTGATTTGCGATAAGGCCGTTCATACAAAGTTGTTTAAATATTCCATCCACTGCTCTTCTGGAATTATGTGGGGGAGCACCATCTTGTTGGAAAAACAGATTTTGTAAATGAGGCAAGAGGAAGTAAGTCAACGAAATGCTGCTGTCTGGTTTTGTAAAAGATTAAACATCGTTCATGATAAGTGTTCCGTCAAAAAATTTGAATCAAAATATTATCTCAAGACGTCTAACTCAAAAGATAACCCCAAATCTTTCCTGAATATTCCCCCGCCCTACCAACCCTCGGATTTTTCTTGAGCCCAGTACCTAGTATTGTTTCTGTTAAACATACCTTGGTTCGTAAATCTACTTTCATCTGAATATAAAAGAAACCTGGGGACAAATTTTTTCCAAGTACTGCATTTAAGAACCAGTTGCAATATACTGGCCTCCTGCCTTTATCATTTCCAGTAAAGATGTTGGTGTATTTGGTATTTATAATCCGATACTTATGTTTCTTTAAATTTCACCAGCCGCCACTGAAAATTGTGCAGAATTATGAGATCAGTTGATTGCTGTATTGAGAATGTGGTACGTTTTCAGTTTGCTTTGTTATACTGAAAAAACTGAATATAGTCGATTTTTTTGATTGTTAAATAACTTCCAGAACCGTTAATCTTAGGAAATCCGTGAAAATTGCTATCAATAGATATTTTTACGTAGAATTCAATAAACCTACTGCTAATTCCATGGTTGACACGATTTCCGAGATATAACATAAACTTTGCATTTTTATTGGTTATTTCATCATTTCCAATATAACCAAAAAGATAGACACACAATGTTTATATATTTGATCAGTCTGAAAACAATATGCTTTCTTATAATGGCCCATGAGTCCGACTACAGTTTCCATTTTAAAAAAATGTGTCAATTTTATGTTATATATAAGTCCCGTTAAACATACGGATAATAAATACATTTTTTACATGGATGTTTCCATTCAAAGTGGGTCACACGGATAAGCACCAGAAAATTTTGAAGATTCAGTGGATTACCAAAGATAGTGTAGTCAATCCAACTAATGTTAGTACAAGCATCTGGCACTTCCGATTGTACGAAAGTCAATACCAGCTTGCTTATTTTAAATGGAAACCCTATATAAATTAGGGTTTTGAGAAGACCATAAAATTCTGAGTCATTAAACTATCCTATGCCTAAACCCAGCCGTTTCAGTATATTTGACACTTTAAAAACACTTTTGACAGGTGCAATGGTTTACAGTAACCTTTATAATTTTCTTCGAAAAGATACCCATTTGCTTTTTGGCATGCGGAAAGACCATAAGGTGAGCTAAGCTTTACAATTTAAAGAAATTCAATAATAATATACCAAGTGTTCCATTTTTGACGAACATTTTATATTAATATATATACATATTAGTCATATACATATATATATATATATATATATTATATATATATATATATATGGGATATATATATATATAATTTATACTAGTATATATATATATATATATATATATATATATATATATATATATATATATATATATATATATATATATATATATATATATATATATATATATATATATATATATATATATATATATATATATATATATATATTATATATATATATAATATATATATATATATATATATATATATATATATATATATATATATATATATATATATATATATATATATATATATATATATATATATATATATATATATATATATATTTGTATATATATAATATATATACATATTTGAATTTTTTAAATAATTTATTTCGTGTTTTGTCCTATTTATTTCTAAATTAATAGTATAGCGACTTCCATTACTGTAAATGTTAACTCCAATAAAACTGCTTCACATAACGTATCAAAGAGGAAACATCTATTACAAAGGCTTTTTAAAATCCACAGCCTTAATGATTGATCATCTGTCCAACTTTACTTTAACATCAGTGATAATCATAGCAGCTGTTATTGATTTTAGTCTGCTTAAGCAATGTATATTTTTTGTGTCCTCATTCACAGGCCTAATTATTATTAAATAGATTTTCTTCCAGACAAGATTTTGCAAGTCGCGATAACTTTGGTAATATTTCTAATCAAAAGTAGTTTAACAGTAAAAGTGCACTGGGAATCATTGCTAATGAAATAGGGCGAATTTCATATGGTATACTCTCTAGAGCTGTATAAAATTCGTCAAAGCAAAATTTACAAAATGTTTAAAGGAAAACAGTATTAAGGTATTTGCCAACCATGATATGTTTAAGGTTTTCTCTTCATTACAACAAATACCGTGTGTCCCAAATTCGATGCTCACCATTGCGATCTCGGAAACCATAAGAGCCAGAAGAAGGTTAGTTAAATGGGATAAGTTTTAGCAAATTTTATGCTGATTTTAAATTTTTAAGAAATCGTGACTAACTGAATTGTTTTTGGCATTTAAAAAAAAAACGAAAATTCTGCAATTTATTTTTATGGCCAAGTAACCCTTGGTCAAACATCAAACAGGTTTTAGACATTTACATCATTAGGACACTTTTTGGGGACTAATATTTTGGTGTAGAAACAATGGTCGATATTCTTTTTTTTCGAGATATCCGAGGTAACTTTTATTTTTCTTATGGCAGCCATACTTTCGATTTTCAGATTGCTCCAAAAAATAACTTTCAAATGATTTATCACAGCCAAGGAAAAATTTTTTTTAAGAGGCTAATTTCAGAATAATTCCATTGCTTAACAAAACAATAGTAGGCCATGGAAAATAAAGAGTTACTTTGATTTCATGGATACTTAATACCAGCCATTAATAACAGTATTTTAAGGTTACCAGTCTGACATGTTTAAATAATTTGGATTTTCTGTTAAAATATTGAACATAACGATGTAGAAAATTTTTTAATAACAGTAAATAAACATAATAACATATCTCGGGTAAAACTTGATTTTCTAGAAATTCACGATAGACTGCCCAAGTGCCCAATTAACACCAAAGTGACGGGAACCGGCATCGTAATTTTAATGTAGTAGGCATTACATAACTGTCACTAAATTTACGACTTTAGTGTAAAATTCACCTTGTAGTCTGCCCGTGTAGTAACAATTACGTAAATTCTACTGAATTCAGGTACTGCATAGTTGTTACACTTTCAAGTAACTGCTGCAGTATGATTTGTAACTTTAAAGTGAGAATTAGTAGTAATGCTGACTGTACAGTGTTACCAAAGAATCACTTCAAAGTGGTGATAACTGAAAGTGTTCTATTTAAAGTTCCTGTAACGTTGTCGGAACAATTTCTGGTGCTTTAAAGTTATGTAACTAGCAACATTGTCAACACTTTCTTATTCGGAATTAATCTAACATGGCGCCGAAATGCAGTAAAATAATAATAAACATTTTCCGAATCCATTAAAACTGTGTTTGTATAATTATTTTCTGCCATATTTGTGCTACATAGCTATTCAAATTTGGTGCAAAGATCACTAACCTCAAATTTATTTAGAAAAATAACATCTGTTGTCATTACAAAATGACAAAACAAAAATTTCATGGCCCAAAAAAAAAAAAAAAAAAAAAAAAAAAATTGGGGGGAGGGAAAAAAAAAGGCACAACAAAAAAGAAAGGGGGGGGGATTGGGGAAGAGAAAATCCCTTTTTTAAAAGGGAAAAAAATATCCCCTTTCGGAATTAGTAAATAATATACAGGGCATTCTATTTAAAAAAAATTGACTTTCGTGCATTTTTCTAAGTCACTTATAGAAAGCGTTCTCTAACTCACCCTGTATGATAATCGAAACATTTGATTAATGGAGGAGATGCCCCCAGGCCTTGCCTAGCCACAACTAAAAAATTATCTTTTAATTGCTGCGTAGGTAGGAGAAAACACGATTTACTGAAAGTCAAATTTTTGGCGATAAATTCAGAAAACAATTATTATCTCGAAAACGGCTTGAGATAGGTATAGGCAAATATTAAAAAAAGTTACTCAGAAAGAGACGACGATCCAAAAAATGCAAAAATATACAGGGTATTCTATTTAAAATAACGAAGATGTTGCCAGTTTTACGTATAAGTGGCAACATCGTAATTTCGAAAATATTTTATTTGGAGAGATCATACTCGATTATCTTGGTAACCAAAATTTCAAAGCAATCGGTGATCCGTTCTCCATATACTTTTAATACTACACCCACCGTGGCTCACCCTGTATAGATAGAAATGAAGATAATTAATTTTATGAAAATTGTTTTTGCATAAGAAAATGATTGCCTTACGTTGATTTTAAAGTTATTTCTCAAAAAGTAATTTTTTGATATTTGTTCCGCAAACTCGACCGCCATGTTGATTGTAATGCCAGTTTTTTTTCTTGTAAACATCGCTGGACCCTGTTATATATAAAAAGAATCATGTCAAATAGGGTTCAGGGGGTCCAGACAAATGGCTACCGTACTACAAGGTTACTGCAATTATTATTTTAAACATTAGAAACCTTATAAGTCGTTATCTCTTAAGGCACTTTATAAAAATTATGTTTTTTAACTAAATTATCACAGTCGATACATATTATGTACAATAATTAAAGAATATACTGAATAGTATTAAAATTTCACACCAACCTATCAAAATCCAACCGATAAAAAAATTCCATCCAATTTTTATACCTAAGATGCAGAAGGTGTCGTAAATTTTTAACTGTATATAGAATTGATGTAATTGTCTCGTATTAAAATCGGATAGTCATGAAGCAAAAGTACTAAATTCTAAATCATTCTGTTTCATTTCTTTTATTATAGTATTAATAATACTCAATTTTATTGATATGGAATCAAGTGTCTGGAGCAGTTTATAAAACAAGGAAGGAGACACAAAATTCTTTTTTGTTAAATGCATATTTTTAAATGTGGTTTATTAAAATTCATCATGCCCTTCTTAATGATTAAAAGATTTAAACTGATAAATAAGTTGGCGTCAAAGATTACTATTATAACCTGAAAATTTAAAGTTCTTAGAAAAGTATTTGAATTACTCGAAATGTCTCTTATATTGCCATACAACGCATTTAATATTTATATTTCTTCATAGGTTTCATTAACATTTCTATTTGTGTTCCGTAAGAAAAGTATGTGAATTATTCGAAATGCCTCTTATATTGCCATACAACTCACCAAATATTTCTATTTCTTCATAGGTTTCATTAACATTTCTATTTGTGTTCCGTAAGAAAAGTATGTGAATTACTCGAAATGTCTCTTATACTGCAATACAACTCATTTAATATTTCTGTTTTTTCTAGTATTGCTTTTTGAAAAGTATGTGATTTCCGATGCCATACAACTCATTTAATATTTCTATTTCTTTATAGGTTTCATTAACATTTCTATTTGTGTTCCTTAAGAAAAGTATGTGAATTACTCGGAAATGTCTCTTATATCGCCATACAACTCATTTAACATTTCTATTTGTGATTAAATAATTTTTAACGAAAGTAAATCTCAATATGGCTTTTATATTTCAGGTCAATCGGCGAAATGCAGTCACAACGTCTGCGCAAACGCTGGCATTTGTGTTCAACAATGGAATTCCTACACTTGTGATTGTGATATGACTTCCTTCACTGGACCAACTTGTTCAGATGGTAATATATGTCTTTTTTTTATTTAATTATTTTAAATATATACTGATTTGAATAAAAACAGAAACAACTTGTATTAGTTAAGCTATTTATTTGAAATTTTTACAGAAAAGGTATAGTTGTGGCAAACGTTATAGTAAAAGGACCAAGTGAGTTGCGATGTGAGGCTATCTAGTGTTCCATTGGTCTAAGAGGAAGAAATTATGTGTTATCTCACAGTCGACCACATGTAAGACATATAGGCGACCCTAGATGAATATCATCATCTACTACATGGTTTTCTGATACCATACTTAATGAAACAAAGAAATGATTAAAATTTTAACAAAAAAACTCTAGCGTTATCTTAGTTTTTGCTGTAGTTTTTATGTAAAAACATGTAGATTTTGAAGGCTTCTTCGTAAGAATTAATAAGTTCTTGTCACTTCTGCGGTTACATTTCTGTCACAAACATTATCCACAATATCTAGAGTTCGACAAGTTCAAAATCATTATCAGTTAAGTGACTGAATATGATAGGAATATTGGTTTGAGGGAGGACGGAATTTCACTTAGGGACATTATCGACCACGGAGACCGTAATGTGACAGATGTGTTAAGATGTTAGTTAAGGTGGTCTGAAAAAGGTCTTCATGGGCCGCCGCGAAACCGGACATCCTAATAAGACTACAGATCGTGAAGAACATCATCTGAGAAGATATAGAGGAGATATAGAAAATATCTGTTGGCCTGAATAATATTTTGTTTTCATTGAGCTGTAACATCATTTTCAAAGGAAAACTTGATATAAACTGTCAAACTGATGTACTTTTTTTCGTGGTTACTAATTTTTTCCTTCAAAGTTCATTTTCTCCATCTTCGATATTGCATTTGAAGTAAACCAACAATATGAAAACGTGAAACAATTAATTGCGCGAACTGATAATTATTAGTGTTGAAATGTGAAAAATTTGGGAATTTTCGGAAGTAAGAATTTTCAGGCCTAAAAATTTTCAAAATGAATTCAGAAAAACTTTCCATCCCAAAACACGTTCTCGGTTTTTTCCTTAATGTTCGTTTATTCTCGTTAATGCTCATTCGTGTTCCGAAAACTTTCTCCAAAAATACGTGCTCGAGCGTTTAATGTACGTTATGTAATGAAATTTAGTATGTACTTGATAATGTTTAAATTATGCAATGTTTTCTAATAAATAGCTTGGGATAATCCACCAACATGGCGAGGAACTTTTCTTTCCCTTTTATCATGTATTTTTTTGAGAATTCTTCCGTCTCTCCTTTCCGAGATGTTTTCTTTATCCTACCGACTGCGCCAATTGTTCGGTCCCTAGTTATACATTTAAATTTATAAATAAACTTTAGATTTAATTTAGTCACAAAAAAGAATATTCACTACATATCCCTAAAAATTATTGCAATATTTGAACTGAAATTAATATTATAAAGTGACTGATGGTAAAGTTATAAACAACGGCTTTATAAGTTTATTGGTACTACACGGAAACAAGTGTTTCATAAATACTACAATTGTATGGACTTGTACTACAAATTACAATACACATAGGGAAAACAACAAATTGAAGTAAATTTCAAGAAGAAGTTGTAGTAAAATTAAACTACAAATTATTA
The DNA here is from genome assembly GCA_029963845.1 of Rhamnusium bicolor. Lineage (NCBI taxonomy): Eukaryota > Metazoa > Arthropoda > Insecta > Coleoptera > Cerambycidae > Rhamnusium > Rhamnusium bicolor. The sequence goes on along the minus strand of JANEYF010002390.1, from coordinate 18,417 downwards.
GGTTATTTGCAACACAAACTTATAAAAATTTGCAAAAGAAAGAGTGACCGGTTCAATTTCAATATTCAGATATATACTACAATGTGTGTTTACAGTCAGTGAAGTACTGTAGAAGATGCTACTAAAATTTGTAATAATATTTACTATTTTGTTATTTATTTAAAAAACCAAACACTATATGATATTTGAAATGGTTTTAGTTACTCTTCTAACGACTACATTCATATAAAATTTTGCTTGTTAATTTTTGTTATAACTAAAATTTGTGATCTAACAATAAAAGTAGGTGTTTGCATTGTCAGGATGTCAGGTCACAAATTTACAATAAACGTTAACCACTAAAAAATGCATTGTTAAAAATGTTAAAACCATTTTAAATATCATACCATGTTTGGTTTTTAAACATTTATGATAAATCTGAAATAAATGCCGATTTCCAGCCTTACTCTGCGAAATCTTAAGCTTAATGAATCATTTTACTTTGAGAAAACTTTTACTCTCTCCAAAATGTATGTATTCTGTTTGCAGAGTCGGTATCTTATGAGTTTGGACCTAATCGAGGTATAATAACCTATACATTTCCTGAGGATAATAGACCAGAAATGCAAGAAGACACAGTCACCATAGGATTTATTACAACTAAATCTGATGCAGTATTGTTGCGTATAGTGAGCGGAACTTCGAACGATTACATTGAAATGTACATCGTAAGTAGACAAAGCATTACCCTAAAGTTAGTCTAACGGAAACATGTTTTGTAGGTGGAGGGAAATGTATTTGCAGTGTACAATTTAGGCACTAATGACCATCCGTTGGGTGAAATTTCTGTAAAAGTTAACGACAATGCATATCACGTAGTTAGATTTCATAGACAGGGACATAATTCTACTTTACAAGTTGATGATTACAACGTGCAGTCTAATCATCCTTCGGGTAAGCCATTCATATCCTTAGTAACAATTTCAACATGTTAATTGAGATTCTAGAAAAAAAGTATCTGCAAAGTATTAAACAACTACTTTCCTGGCTATATGCTAGGATGAATATTGAATTGCAAAAAATAAAATATTAAACTCAATCTCGCTGTCACAATAATAACAAAACCAATAATAAATAAAATAAAACCGCTCCCTTGTTTGACAGATTTATGATATTCCAAAAGTTCCAATCTAGATACAACAGCGAAAGATTTGAATTATTAAATAATTGCAAAGTTTGTTAAAGATGATTTTTGGGAGATATCAAAGTGATTTCAACGTTTAATTTAGAAGATAACGTTAAAAAACGTGAGCCCATCTTTATTGTGGAGACATTTTTAATACGTACTAATATTATCATTAGATAAAAAGTCGTCCGTGGTAAGCGTATCCAAAATTTTGTTTGGATGCCTCTTATAGTAAATGTAATAAGCCATACATAATTCTTAGCTATAGAACACTGTTTAAATTCAATAATTACAGTTTAATTGTTTGAATACAGGACATCAACTACAAGTGTTCAACAGCCAGTCTCAAATCCAGATTGGAGGAAAATGGAGTAAAAAAGGGAAGAATCGAAAGACCTTTTACTGGTGTAATATCGGGTGTGGTTGTAAACGGCTTAAGAATACTGGATTTAGCTGCTGAAAAAGATATCCATGCCTCCATTCGAGGGGATGTTCAGTTAATATCTGGTATACTATATACTACATATCAGGTAGACAGACATGATCACCTTCAAAAAATGCAACAGGTTTAAATGGATAAACTACGAAATTGGATAAGATGCTAAAATATTTTTATTTCAGACTCCTGCCTCGGGATTCCCTGGCATTGAGGATGATTTGGTTTTCAGCGGTGCAGGATCTGGATGCAATGGGGATGATGAAGATGAATGCCCACCACTTCCTGAAGCTGGTTCCGGTGATGATGATCTGATAACTCCTGTGTACGTACCTCCTACAAGACCTCCTCCAACTTCAAAAACGCCTAAGAAAAGCGGTAAAGATGATGAGAAACCCTGCGATGATGAGGATTGTTTCCACGGTTCAGGATCTGGAGAAGTCACAGAGGAGACTACTACAAAGACTACAGGTAAACTTGTTTTTAAAAAAATGTGAAAATATATTATGGACAATTTCAGAGGGGAGTGACAAGAGCAAGAATCGGTCCAACTATTTTAACGTTTTTTGTCAATATAAGAAAACTAGGGATTATTGCTGCTCATTCGAAATAATAACGTTTTCCAATTACCGGAAAAAAATCAAAGAGACTTTGCAAGTCAAAAAAATATTTCAAGAACCAATAATCAAATTCCATGTTGTGATGCACTATACTATACTATAAATAATACGTAATTTATTAATATTTCCATAAGGAGTTACTTACCCAGTCAACCAAATCTAGTACTTATGTATCTATTATATAATTATTAGATAATACAGAGTACTAAAAACCTTATTGCCTAGTAACGTAACAATTACTTAAAATGCAGAATTCCTTGTTTTTTTTTAGTATTTTATGTTTCATATATGGCAGTGATTTGTAAAGTGGTTGTGGTTACACTTTGATTAACACTACAAAATAAAATGGATATGACACATATTCTATGGTGTCTAAATAAAGGATAAACATGCATGTTGGTTGGAGGAAGGAGTGTGAAATTATATTGACGCGGGCATTTTTATTGTAAAGTTACATAAAATACCCATAAGAAATGAATGGGCCCTCTGAGATAATAAAATTTTAAAAATAATTTAATTAACGGAAATAAAATTTAGATTTCCTCCACAACTTAAAGGTGTTCAATTGATGGTAGGGTCAACAACACTAATTAAAATATTGATTCAGCAAATTAAAACATGATTTTAGAGAAGCATTTAAGAAAAAAGTTAAAGATCTACTTCTACAAAGTACCACGCCAAGAATTTTAAGAACATGGCGGCAGCTACCTGAAAATATACATAGGCCTAGCTTAGTACTTTTAATGAGGTAGAGTTGGCAAACTTGCCTTAAAAGTTTTAATGATATTTAATTGGTTAAATTATTATTAAATTATATCGATTTGGGATTTTATATTATATAGGAAAAACATTCTTTAATTCATCATACCTGACTAAACACAAATCTGAAACTGATATGGACTCTTCCTGTGAAAATAATTATATAGCCACAACAAAGGAATACTACGTATTTAAGACAATATTATTCCCTGTAAGATTTATCACGGTTGCTCTATAATTAATACATTCTTGACACATATTTACAAGTTGTAAGGAACATATTGTACTTATAACAAACAACCATATTATGTATTCGATACATTAATAATTAACGCAACACGGATGTAATCTGGTTTCGAGATATTTACAAAACATTTTTATATCACAAATACGTAATAGTGATATATCATAATACATCACTGTTATGTAAAATCCCATAATTTTGTAATAAATTTATAAATACTGTTGATGCAACTATATAAAGAGGATAAAACAAGTGTGATATAACAAGATTCTCTAAAATATCTGATTTTCTGATGTTGTAACTGATCTGAGCTGATTGGCTAGGTATCTGACATAGTGAGTGACAAGTGTATCCCTCTGGTGGTCAATACTACTACTTGTCAGACATCATTTATGTCTTGTGACTGATAGCGACCTATAATGCAGGTACCAGAATGCCTACCTGGTGGGTTAAACTATATACTGAATAAGATTTACAGGAAATAACTACTCATCGGACAAAAGCCCCGACCTGCATTGAATGTAACCTGCAAGTCTTGTTTGTTAGCTAAGATCATTTGTCTATTCCTCACTAGACATAGACCGACTTCGAACTTGTTATGTTCTCACCAGTATGCCGTAAGTAATGGAAAAGAGAAATCATAATAGCAAACCAAGCTAGCCTAAAGCAGACTAAGCACGACAAACATAGTGAGTGATAAGTGTATCCCTCTGGTGATCAGTGCTACTACCTGTCAGACACATCACTCACTATGACTGTCGTGCTTAGTCTGATTTAGGCTAGCCTAGTTTGCTATTATTATTTGTCTTTTCCATTACTTATGGCATATAAAACATAATAAGTTCGAAACCAGTCTATATCTAGTGAGGAATAGACAAATGATCTTAGCTACCAAACAAGACTTGCAGGTTTAATTCAATGCAGGTCGGGACTTTTGTCCACTGAGTAGTTGTTTCCTGTAAATCTTATTCAGGCTAGGTATCTATTTAAAATTTAAGATTAAAACGTTGTCTTTAAGACGAGCGTAGATCTGCCTTAATACTATTCGTATTCGACACGATAGTTGAACAACAGTAGTCGCAGTCAGTAATTTGATGATAACTCAGAAACCAAGTGACCTCGTCCCATCTACTAACGGTGTAAACAACGTATACGCAAAAGCTATGCAATCTTAGTTGAGGGTTGTGTAGGTGATATACAATCCTTCGGGAGGGATGTAAAGCAGGTCTCTTATCTATTAAATGTTAGGCAAGTAAAAAATCACTATTTTCGAGAGAGGAGGTTCGGCAAAATTTCCAGGTTGGAGGTAGCTCATCTTTTGGCGTCGGTGATTAACCCTGGCAGTGAAAATAAGTCGACGTTAAATAAACAATTAACTATAATCACATGCGTTAACAAGCTATTTAGAGTATATGTTAAATATCCTTAGAAATTAATATGTGGCAATGCAATAAGAGTAAATTCTATTATTTATTTCAGATGTAACTGATACTAGTCTAATAACATCGGACAATACAAGTACGAGATCATCTGAGGAGGGTTCAACAGTACCTGTAAGTTCCAATATATCAATTATTTCAACAACTTCCAATGAAAGCGAAGATGGATTAACAACTGTACTTCACACTACGGCGAGGCCAGATACCCCCACTCCCTTCATTTCTACAGCTGACACCACAACAACTACAACAGAAAAAATCACAAATCCTCCAATAGTTCAGAGACCACTTCCTCCAGATTCTATACCTCCAAACGATTACCGGCCCAATCTAAGACCAAGGCCACCCGAACGGGTTAGTTCTGAAACATCAGAAATTGTAGCTTTAATCATTGGAATCATTGCCGGGGCTTTAATAGCCGTCATTCTCATTATCTTAGTTATACTTAAGTTCAAATCGAGGGGTGACCGGTCATTTAAAGTTGACGATAGCAAAGGATACCAGCAAGGCCCTAACGCTGCCCTTCTAGGTAACACATCAAGCACCAATGGACAAACACAATACCAGCTGAACGGTGCTCTAAGAAACGGCGATAAAAGCCAAATGCAAAAATCTAAAAAGCGCGACAGCAAAGATATAAAAGAGTGGTACGTGTAAGTGAATTTTTTGTTAGAATGTGACTCCGAGCCATTATCGTGACGTAATTTTATTGGACGAATGTCGGTCGCATAATAGTTTAATTAACTGTTAACAAGAAAGTGATATCTTCATTCTATTTGGAAAAAATCCAAGGTAACCATTTACCAGTGTTGAATTTAAATGAAAAAAATAATTAATGTAAGTAATAATCAGAAATTATTATGCTCATTATTGCATACATTTTACTTATGTACAAAGTTTCTTTCTTTTAATTTTATTTAACCCTGTAGACAAGTTTTTACAAATTATTAATTTCTGGGTAAGTAAAAAAAAGTCGCATTTCAAATATTTGTTAAACATGTGAATTTGTATGGGTTGTTGATATTTGTGTTTAAAAATGGAGGACTATTCAAAATAATAAAAACGAAAATGTGTGTAATACAAAATCTGACAATAAAATAGATCTCCATTTTTACCGCAAAATAACTAATTTGTTGATATGTACACTAAATATGGTGGGAAGTATAAGAATTTCACAAAAGTTTTTAATAGAATCATGTGTCTAAACGTTCAGCATTTGACCCGAGAAGTTTATTGCTGGAACAAATTTGATGGATATCTGATTGTCGAAAAATACTACTATGTATATTAAAAATGCAGAATATTACAAATTTTCCTGTGGCCACAGACTTACCGATACTGGGGATCGGCCACATTTTATAATATCGTAATTAGAGACTGGCTCTAGATACATGTTTTTCAAATTATTGTTCTATGAACTAACAAATATGAATTGTTTCTCAAAAATATTTCTTCAGGTAGAGCAGTAAAAAAGTGTTTTTGAGAAATTATTAATTTGTTTCAACTGTTCTATCATTTACTGGATCTCTTTAGGTGTAACCACACAAGAGCGATTTTGAAATATAAAATTTTGCATCGTTGTATTGAAAATATACCTACATAATTTTATTTTCATCATCGAGAATGTAATTATTACTCTTAATACCCAGTCTTCTATTTACATTTACTCTATCAATTTTAATTTTATTGACAACTTTTGATGTAACTAGAAAATGTTATTATATTATATTTACATTACTTACTGGTGTTATTTTATTTCTGTAAAAATCAGGCACGGATAAAATGTTTAGTACTGCTGAAAATACACAATAATTTGTGTTCAATGTTTGAAAGGTGGTGTTACTTTGACACGTTATTTTTCATAGAAACTAATCAAGACTAATAAAAAAGGTGAGTCTGTTATACATACTTTTTTATTTTACGATATTTATCCTTACACATTTTATATTTAGAAATATTTTCTAACTATGGTACTTATCAATTATGATTTATGAAACGTAGAGATAGAGGTTAGGTTGAAGTTTGTTGTGCAAGCAGAGACTGTCAAACAATCAATCGAGTGTCTGGAATTGAAAAAGAGACTGCTTTTTGCAACATATAATATCGTATCATATCAAATAAAGTTAGACTTATGAGCTAAGGTAATCGTAGAACCATAGTTTTTTCGTTAGATAGAATAAAATCCTCACCCAAAGTGCTGTTAATCAATAATTATTGTGTAAGCAGTAACTAAAATTTTCTAGATTACCATATTATTGCTTAGTACTTACTGTTTATCCCATATTCAAAGAAAATGTTTATACAAAATACAAATCGTTAATTCGATTATTTTTTATCTCTGCCATGCCACATTTTAGAGGAGACCCAAATGTAAATGTAAGATAACAACGGAATTTAGTAGGTTAACATGTTTTGGATACATTGTATATATCACTCAACACACAAAAAATAGTATAAATACTTATTTATACCTAACATTTTTTTTTAAGAAATGTACAGTTCCCGTTTAAATTGCGCATTTCGCCCACCAAGTTGGCATTATCTAGAGATAAATGAACTGATCATCTGTTTTCAAGTTTGTTGCATAAGGACAATTCAGATTATTCAAAATATGTTTCTATACGATAAGCGATTATTAATTGAATAACACCATCAAATAAAACAAATTGCGACAAAACAATAAAACCGGTTCGGTGGAGTAGTTGGCTAGAGCACGCGATGGTAAGTGCGACTCTCTCCATCGTTCAGCGGGTTCCAATCCCGCCACCGGCACTGGCAATGTCAGTGGAAATGGTTGTCAGCTTTTTTTCCATAAGTGTAACCCTCGTCCTTGCAACTTCGGCTTTGGAAACGGGGGTTGTCTGATTTCTGTGGTGTTTATTAATATTTACCCCTTATAACTGTCATACCCTGAGGATGTGTTCTTTTTGAAACGTTCGCACGAATATTATATAAATATACTGCTCTTATCTATGTCTTTTATAATTCGATTAAAACTAATTTCATTGCGTATTTTTCTTAAAATCTTTTGTCTGTATTTTTATGTTCACTTCTGCACAAATCGCCATCGAGTGTGTTTCGTAGAAACAGGGTGTTTTATCCACTACATTATTAAGTATATCAGTCTCTCAATGTAGAATAACTAATCAAACAGACAGATTAAGGTGTATATGTACTTAAGAGAACAGGCATTTATTCGGATTAGATCGGAAATGAAATATTTATCTAGAAAAATCGATTGATTCAAATACACCTGCACATAATTCAATTCTGGAATATAAACATTTGTATTATTTTATAAGTACCGCTTTTGTTTGTTGGTGTCATGTAATGCGTGTCGTTGCTTATGCTACGGTATGGACTAAAACATGATATGGTGGGCATATAATATCTATCTATCTATTTATAATATCTAACTATTCAAAATTGGAGTTCACCACATGATTTTAAAACAATTTTATTTATAATTTTAATTACGACAAGTTATTTCCTACTCGAAAATTCCGCGCCCAGAGCCAACCAAACATCCACGTGCAAATAGGGTCGTGGCAATTGAGAAACTCGATGAGGGCGAAGTCCGGGGGATTGAAAACAATTGAGCAAAACAAAAAGGTGTGGTGCCAACTCCAGTTGTCTATTCGACAATTTATTTGGCTTTAAAATTGACACAGAACGAACAAAACAACGTGTAAAAATAATTAATTAGAAATGAACGCGAAGCGCTGATAAATTTTGATTACTTCTGAAGGAAAAATTAACAATTCACAAACCCTTCTGAATGCATTTCCGAAAAAAGTTACTAAGACTGGGCCGCTTAATTTCTACATGAAAATAAAAAATGTTTTTATACCTATAAAAAATATTAGGATTTTAAAAGAGTTGGTGTTGATTAAATCTTGGATGAGGACTTTTAGGGAAAAGAAAAGGGAAAAGAGAAAACGAAAGGAAGAGAAAGACGTACTTTTGAATTGTGGTGGGGTTGTGCCTAGAGAGGGTGTCGAAAGATTGGCAACTACTGAATAAAGGATCCTGTGTAATAGATGTTGGTTAACGTACTACCCGAAAGTTTGTATTAATAAAAATTTTCGAGGTATTTCGAGGTTCTATATCAGGCATAACTGGTGTAAATCTCTAATGAAGGTGTATTTGTTTTTCAAAACTGGTCTCAATACACATTTGTATATTAATTTCTTATTGGTCCTATTTAGTCTGTTATTCATTGCCATCAGTGGATAGAGATATCTGGGCAAAGAAAAGACTTTTCGTTTAGTTGAGTTCATGTGTTTCAAAAAGGTTAATAGTTTATCCAATTGAACTCCTCCTTTGATTTGAATTTTGGGAAATTGTCTTGGAGCTCTTGTTATTTTTAAAACGTTGGGTGAATGCAATTGACTCCGATTTTATCTCGTTCTATATCGATACTTATAATCTTCACTAACCATCATTTTTCGCTGGTGGCAACAGGAAACGAGACGTGTATGTGACTTAGATTGCACAAAATAAACAATAAAAAGGAACATTATAATATGTATAGTTACATTGCCAATTTCAATTCTCCCAAGATGTTGTCTTGGGAAAATGAACGTTTTTTCCAAATATTCCGAAAGGCGCTTTTGAACTGTTAGATATTTTACTTACACTGAACCAAATCACGCATTGCGCATATAGATGGAGCGGAAATAACATTTCACGATAGTTTTCGACACTCCGCCCTGGGAACCTTTGGAGAAATCATTCGAAAATTTTCTCATCTTATATCTGCTGAAAGATTTTGACATAATTTGTGTTACTTAATTCAATTATGTTCCTTAATTTGTTTCCCCTGGTATTCATATGGAACGAAAATAATGATATCCACATATACTTATTCGAAACAAAGAAAATGTGTGTTGTCTATATATATATATATATATATATATATATATATATATATATATATATATATATATATATATATATATATATATATATATATATATATATATATATATATTGCTAGGGCATCGAAATATGACTAGAACATCATGTGATGTGATAAAAATGTTTATATTCTATGAAACCATATGGGGTAGTAAAGGAAAAATATGTATAATTAGTATTTTTATCAGGACGGTGTAACAAAATGAGATACAAATACGAAGCAAGCATTTACGCTACTTGATCAATGGCTCTGTGTCATTTTAGTTATCACCAGCACTCGTAAAAGCAAAAGGTATCAATACCGTGAATATTTTCTGTAAAGACGGTATAACTCAAGACTTTAAACATTTAAGATTATTATCATTATGCGCCTTTTTATCTACACATTCACAGAATGTTCACTACTATTAAGCAACTTACAGCCTACCTTTCTGTGTGGCTTTTGGAATGGTCTGTTGATTCTGAAAAAAGTCAGCTGCCCAATTCTGATCACTCGATGTTTATCGTATGTCGTGTCGATTGTATACGAAAAACTGTCTAAAATACAGATTTGACAAAATGCGACCTCACATAGAATCGAGTGACGAAAATCCGGTAGTTCGCTGAATCGACACCTTCTGAAGGTTCGAACCAATCCAATTCCAACTATTGTGCGATACTGTATTTATTTACATAATTACTTATTACATGCATACGTTTCGGAAGCGACACCAGTAAAAACTGGTGTCCCTTGTTTTTCCGATTCAAAGAAGTGCTGTCCTAATTTTATATTACCCATAAACTTTTACGGAACCGGGACGAAATTATAAGTAAATCGCATGAATCGGGCAGATGCATTCTCTGCTGTATTTGGAAATATTTCAGTTGGAATCAAAAGCAAACCTCAGCTGTCCTACATGGGAAATTGGTAGCGAAGCGATGCAAGTATGTGGACGACGTAAAATAAAATATTTTAAAGTGGTCATTGATGGGGTGTCCCACGTTCTTCGCGTCGCTACATTTCGCTTGCATAGCACGTCGAGTAGTGGACCTTTTTTTGTGCAAGCAATCAAACATATTACGCCCATTTCCGAAATTAAGATTTTGGTTAAAAAACCAAACGAACATATATTTACCGTCACGGCTTTGCCATGAACTGTTGGTGAAAACGCATTCCGTGTTCTTTTAAAGTAAAAAAATTTGCCGCAAAAATTCAAATTTGAGCGGAACACCTTGGGTATTTACGAAGAATCTCTAGGAATAACTTATGAACTACCACTGACCTGCTTTTAAAGCAAGCCAGAAATATTGCCGGAGCTCTCAGAACAACTATTCGTAAATGCTCAGTGATATAATTTTTAATTGCAACTATTTACAAACCTAATCTTGGTGCATTTAACGCGCACCACTCGGCCTGGAAATTAGTCAAAATATTCTCTGCTAAAATAATCAATTTGAGTAAGTGTCAGTCCATTGCACTGTACCACTATATTAATTGAAATGTAAAATTGAACATCTAAAATTAAATATGAACTTAAAATTGAGATTGATAGAAAACATAACTATATTTTCTTTTTAATGTGCGCAACTAATTTTGTATGGAAGTGTAATGAATATTAATTTAGATAAATAGTACACTCGTAAAACTAGTTTCATCGTATAGTTATTGTTACCTATCGATCTGTGATAAAAAGAACAAAAATAAAAAAGTAGTTTTTATTTTTATTTCATCCGTGCCTGTTTTATTTGAAAATTAAAAATAATATATGTACAAGTTGGTTCACGAATAAAGTCCACTCCATATTTTAAAACTATAAATACAATTTGGTAATTTAAATAGTTTGTATTAGGAAAGGTAAGTAATGGCTATGTTAAACGAACAATAATTGAGACAACCATCCTTACATAGGGTTTTTCTTACTAAGACAAGATTCCATAAATTCCTAGTTATTTCTCCATAATTATTCAGTTTGTTTCCATTTTAATTAATTACCTACCCAGACAGCACAATATAATCATGGAATATTTCTATAATATACTTTTGAGAATAAAGGTTCATTCTTAGAATAGTTCGTGAATATATACAATCTCCTGGGAATATTCCTGGAATCAGCCAATGGAAATATCCTACATAAACCTAGATTATTCTTTCAGGAATAATCACAGATTATTCCGGATCATTCCAAAAATAATCCAGAAATATTTATATGGTCCAAACATGTTCATCGCCCATGCCGAGAATATATATGAGTTATATACTCATGTATATATATATATATATATATATATATATATAATATATATATATATATATATATATATATATATATATATATATATATATATATATATATATATAATATATGAAAAAATATATATATATAATATATGTATTCTCGGGTGTTGATTCGTATTTGTTTTGATCCTGAAAAACCATTCTTATGTTTTGACAAAATCATATAGCTGTCCTCAAGTATCTTAACCTAGATTAAACAGAAGACACCTGAAATGAGGATAGTACATTTTGTTTGCCAAAACTTTATAAGAATTGTTCTTTCAGCCAGGTTCAAAATATAACTTGGATCAACATCTCCACATCAATACTTCAACGAATGGTGTATGGTGGTAGAATGTCATCTCCTCAACTAATTATTGTACCTGGGGTCCCTCCAGGGTATCTTCAAGGTCCATTATTATTTGAGGCAGCAGAAATAAAACAGTTGTAATGTTTGGGCCACCAAAGTTGGCGAGAAAAAAAATTCTAGTTCATATTTTTATAATTTTCCATATATGTAAAAAAAGAATGTCAATTAAGTCTGAACCGGAACAAAAATTGATATAGTCATAATCATTAATTTCTATAGTACTACAGCTATGATTTCTTAATTTACTACATCTTATTTTAATACTTGTGAATTTCCCACTCGCCTACTTTCGTTGCCTAGACAGTAAAGAGTACAAGGTATATTTATTATATTTGGACTGACAAATAAATAACATTTAAAAATTTATAAATGTAATAATATATAAGCTATAATATAATATATATATATATATATTTATTTTTTTTTTATTTATTTATTTATTTTTTTTTATATGCAGTATTTCAGAATAATCTGCAAGTGGTGAAACGAACAGAAAACTAAAAAAGTTTTCCAAAATTATATATTGGCTGTTACTGCACTGTCAAATTCAAAAACGTGCGAAATTTAAAATACTATTACAAAAATTTGAGTAGAGTTTTTGTTTAAAACTGGATATAACATGGTATATATTCATTAATATAAGTAATACATATGTTTTATTAAGCAAAAATAATACGCACATTATATATAAATTTGACTACATAAGGAGAAAAGTTTATAAAATTGTTTATAAAACAGTATCGAAGTTTTTTACTTTTAAGGTAGGTATGTAGGAAACACACATGGCAATTTCATTTTAATTTTGTTAGTTAAGTAATAATTATTAATATTGTTCTTTAATTTCCTAAGAATATTTATGGAATATTCTTGGCCTAGGAGAAAATATATATTCCAAAATTAATATTACTGACATATCCATGGTGAATATATCAGGCATATACCTAAAGTCATATTACTGGAATATTTTGTTATCATATATATATATTCCCGGATTCTTCCAAGATTAATAAACATATATTCATTCTTTTTTGCATAATTACAGAATATTCCTGAATTATACGATGTTGTCTGGTTAAACGTCCCAGATAACACAATCCCTAATAACTCTAGAGATATTTAGTGTGTGAATAAGCTACACATTTTACACTTACTTCCAATATCCCATTGCACATCCAAAAAAATGAGGTTTTTTTTTAAGTTTCCTAATAGCTCAGTAAGTACGCCACTGAGTAAAGTTGAATTTAAAATCAATCAGACTGTCGTCATCACTCAAGTAATATCTATTTGTCAAATGTATCTAGAGTTATATGTGGAGACGCACCCGAAATATAAATAAAGCAATTTATTTTCCTCTGGAATTTGATGTATTGTAGCATTAAGAAATAATTTTAGACTAGAAAAAATCTTTCCTAAGCTGTGTCCCATTCTTCTCGTGGCACTCTGTACATTGTAGAGATGGATCGACCTCAATCGTGAACCTTCTATTTAAACGGAAATATAAAATATAAATATAAATTCTTTCACTTCGCCTGACAAAAACCTTTTCAGTAACACATGTAATTAATTAAAATAGCAATACAGTAAATAGATTACGCATTATTTAAATTAGTTGTTAAATATATTTGTTGTGTATAAAAATACTGTAAGTAGTAAATAGCATTTTGTATTATACTTTTGGATTTTTGTTAGAGCTATAATAAAATGGCGTATATTTGGATGTTATATTGTCTTATTTATTTACAGACCCTTCCTTCACTAGTAATATAAACTACTTATAGATTGCAGTTTCGGATAAATTCATTGTCGTCGCTGCAAGACAGGTGAGAATCAACCTAATCAGTAATCATTAGTGATGGGAACTGTCGATACTTCGATAGTTGGTACTTATACGAATAACTCGATAGTTGAATTACGAATGAATGAATTTAAAAAATTTTGGATTTAAGAATGGAGGTTGTGAATATGCATAGACGGAGACGGTATTCATAGATAAGAAACACATTTTATTATGTGATACAATAAACAGTGTAAACAACAAAATAAACAAAACGCAACTAGCCAACTAACTGATGCATGACGATGATGACTGATACAAGACTATGTCGATTCTGATTCCAAACACCCATTTTTTATGAGAGGTGAAACTCAGCAGCATTAATTAGCAAGTTAAAAATATCATTTGGATGATGTTTTCTAGAAAAGTTCTAAATGAATGAATTTATTTGAATTAATCCATTCGATTGTTGGATTCATTCATTCAGTAATTAGGTATTCGATAGTGCCCATCAGTCATCACTAGTAATCAGAATGTCCTTTCTTCGCATGTTGCACAATCTGTTCATTAGTTGAAACTAGTAATGTGTCACCATCTAGAAGTAGCTTCCTAAATTCTAAATGGTCTATCCGGTTGTCCAAAAAAAAAAAAGCGGGTAGGTACATTTTATTTTTTCAGTAGCTTCGTTAATTTTTTTTCCGATTTTCTCGATCTTGAGCTCAAATTATAAACAGAAAACTGTATAAATGCTTTATAAAATCAATTTAATTTTCTCCTAAATAACAAATAAATGGTGGAAAAAATGGAATATTCGAAAGTTGCTAGAACTTAAAATTTACATTATTGATCTTAACACATTTGTCATATGAATATTTCTTTGTAAATTACCGGTCCATATATCTCCTAATTCGATTAAGCACTTTTGAAGATATTGATATTTTTTTGGTCGCATGAATCTGAAATTGCGGAAATTAAAATTTGGACTTTTGTGTTCACTAAATGTGTTTCCAAAGAATAAAAACAAAAACTTAATCATTTTTGGTAATAAATACAAACATCTACTAGGGGTAGAATTATTATTAGAAAACTCTTGAGAAACTTCATATAGGTAATACAAAATGTGCTACTACATTTTTTTTAAAGCATCTTTAAGCGAGATTCAATTCGATTTTGTATTAAACATTCACAGCATTCTACTAGTTTCAAATTGAGCCCTAGATTAACAAAATTGGTTGAAAATGAGGTAAATTGGGTTACATTTTTGGACCATTTTTATAAAATTGTTTTCATATTTTATTAAATATTATTACTTGCTAACTTAGATCCGAGCTTGGACCTGATAAATGAACGTCATATAATATATTGTGGATAAATTTATACGGCTGATATTTATTAAATTTATATGCAAGTTAATCGATTGTATTTTTATTAATTTTGGTCAATCTTTCTCTCATTTCTTACACGGGTCATGGAGAAATAGTTTTGGATTTGGAGCGTTGGCATAAATTAATATTTTGCTTTACACCTTGGAAAAACGTTCAGTGATACAAAAGCAGTGGAGTGCTCAGGAAGGGGTTAGAGGGGGTGCAATCCCCCGCCCCTGTCTATATTGCCGCCCTAGCTCTTCAAGCTAAACACTTCGTGAAAATTGGATGAACAATAATTATATAAAATAAGTCACCTCTTTCTGGAATGTTTAGGAACCGGCTATATAGAGTGTCCCATAATTAAGTATCTTCCTTCAAGGGCGTGACAGAACTAGAAAAAAATAAATTGTGTTTTGTATATAAACATTTGCCTTAAATCAATTCATAAGGCAGCTACAACCTAACAACCCCTTAAAAGGTGTAAGTACAACACAGTTATTTGCTAATAAATTCGTCTTAAGTTGCAAAAATTAAATTTGAACCATTTATTAATTTCACGTTACATATTTTGTTAAATTTTGATCTAAATATCATGATTTGTTGGGGTAGTTATAGGGAGGTGAGGATCAATTTTTGCTACAATTTTTTTGTCTTATTTTTTTAAACATTTAAAACGAAAAAAAGACTTGGAAATGTTATTAACACTTTTGGGTTACAAATTTTTACATTTTTAATTTAAAGTTATGTTTAATTTGGATACACTATCATTACGATTCGCGCCCCTAAGAATGCTGTGCTCCTCCGCACAGAAAGGCTCAACACACCACAGCACAAAAACCCAAATGTACGGAATTTGTTTAAAATTTTAATTTCCGCAATATTAAAAACAGACCACCACCAAAATATCAATATCCTCAAAATTGCTTAACCGAATTGGAAGATTTTTAGACCGGTAATTTAAGAAGAACATACTCATAGGACTAATATATTAGTTTGGAACAAAAAATGCAAGTTGTAAGTTCCAGCTATTTTTGAACGTTACATTTTTTTAATGTTCCGCCATTTTGTTATTTAGGAGAAAATTGTATTGGTTTTATAAAGCACTTGCAGTATTCTTTTGGTTACGATTTGAGTCCAAGGTTCAGAAAATCAAGAAAAAAATTTGCGAAGCTACTGCAAAAAAAAATTCCGATTTTATAGACCACCCGGTAGACATATTAAAATACGAAATATGCGTCATTTTATTTTCTAGAGATATCTATATAAAATAAAATTGTTCTAATATCTAGAAATTGCTTATTAAATTTACATAGATAGTTAATTCTTATGTAAATATTTATCTCTCAAAAATCTGTAGGCCAAACATTTTCATATTGGCGTGAGCAACTGAGAATTTTGTTAATTTCGCAACTGTACGTTACTATGGACTATTGGTACCATTTACTATATCAAAATTAACAAAAGTTTAGTCAATAAAAATTACGCTAAATTAAGCATCTCGATAAGTGCCATGATTATACGCCCGTTAATGATGCCCTTGATATAGCAGATAATGGTATAATGAAAATTTAATCAGGTAAGACCTTTTTATTTCAAAATAAATTTAAAGAAATATGATAATGCGTATTTATAAAAAAAAAATTTTGTCATTATAATTGTATAAATTTGTGTTAATTATTTCTAGCCACTTGGTAGAGCACCATTGCAGCAACTTTGAGGTAGTCCTGAGAAACACCTTGGCAGTCGCCGCTTTTGAACCCTTAATATTAATTACTTTAATAAAAAAAAATACATTCTGAAACTATCGAAATAAAATACTGCTTAAAACGAAAACCACCCACATTGCATTTTTAATACCTTCAAATTAAAGAAGCCCTGCTATCGATTTTTCTCAAAAAGTCTTGTCATATCCAAAAAATGCTAACTATGGTCAACGAAAATTTAATAATAATACTTTTTTTCTCGAAAACTACGATGGAATTTTTACATTATACTAAAAAGAAGGTGTTCTTTCCAGCCCTGCTATTGTTTTTTGCACAAACCCTTACGAATCTTATGTGCAAAAATATCAAATTGAGGTTCTTGATAACTTGAGAATAATAATTTAGTGTGCCACCCTGGAATTTTCACATTATATTAAACAAAAAGATGTTCTATCTAGCACTGCTATAGGTTTTTCCCAAAAACCTGTAGGAAGGAATCTTGTCATATGCAAAAAATGTAAACTGAAGTCAGCCACAACTTAAAAATAATTTTTTTTTTGTCGAAAATTACGAAGACTGCCACCCTGGAATTTTTACATTACACTAAAAAAGAAGGTGTTCTTTCTAGCCCTGTTATCAGTTTTTTCCAAGAACTCGTACCAGACTTGTTATGTGCAAAATATACAAATCGAGGTCCTTAAGGATAACAAGAATAATATATTTTTTTTGGAAAACTAGTGTGTCATCCTGAAATGTTCACATTATACCAAACAAAAAGTTCTATTTTCAGCCTTGCTATCGGTTTTTTCCAAAAATCCGTATGAATCTTGTCATGTGCAAGAAATGCAAACTGTGGTCCACGACAACTTAAGAATAATATTTTTTCACGAAAACTACTAAGTGTGCCATCCTGGAATTTACACATTATACTAAACAAAAGGTTTTTTTTCCAACCCCTGCCAGTATCGCCATATGCAAAAAATGCAAACTGAAATAATGGGCATGGTAGACGAGTCGATAAAGCAAAGCGCTTATGGCTGTTTATTCGGTACCTACGGTTGAAGGGTTCGATTCCATCCTGGAACAAGTTAGAAATGCCAAACATGACATTGCTACAAAAGACAATCTTTTATAAAAGAAATTTTCCTCTAGTTTTTAGAGCGGAATCAGAGAGTGTATTGAAACGTCAACTCTTAATCATCTAAAATATTTATTTCAGGTTAATATTTATTAGGTGTGAGATATTTTTGAATAGGGAAAACCATTTTTTTCAAAAAACCGACCTCTGATATCCTTTGGACGCAGAAGTTTATTTAACAATTTTTTAAAATGACATATACAGGGTGAGTTTTAATTGCGTAGTTAT